>VMDO01025858.1:0-27595 GCA_007922755.1 Pedetes capensis | reverse complement strand
ACCAAAAAAAAAAAAAAAAGAAAAAAGAAAAGAAAAAGAAAAAGAAAAGAAAAGAAAAGAAAAAGTTGGGTCGATCATCCTCAAACTCCCCTCTTTTGAAGCACAAAAAGTGAAGGGGAACTATAAAACTTCATGGGCAGTGTATCTTAATGTCATGTGGGACAGTGTGACCATGATCTGAGCAAGTAGATGCAGATGCTTTTGGTTTAGTAACACAATAGCTCTTTTGATGTTTTCTCCATTTCCTTCTTCTCCATAGAGAAAAAAACCACTAAAATGGTAGGAAGAACACTGGAGTCATTAGGCTCTTATGATAACTTCATATGTGATTTTGGGTGACTCTCTCTAACCAGTTCTTCAGTGTTCCTCATCTGTAAGTGGTAATAGTTTTGAACTGAATGGTTTTCTTTTAAGAGCCAAAATTCTAAGTTTGCTAGGTTTGTTAAGTGTTGTTACTGTGTGAGCACTTTTTCAAACTAATAATCTGACCACTTCCAGAATCAGCCACTGCATAGATTTCAGAGATTATTATTATTACCATACCCAAATTTATTAAAGAAGGAGGAGGAGGAGAAAGAGAGTTGGGTGTGGTGCCTGTGTCTGTAATCCTATCATCTGGGTGGCTAAGGCAGGAGGATTACCATGAGTTTGAGGTCAGCGTGGGATAATAGTGAGACTCTCTCTCAAAACAAAACAAAAAAATACAAAAGGAAGAAGACAAAAAAAGGAAAATAAAGACAATACCCTCTGTATTGTAAGCCTTAAAGGACAGAAGTGTATATACAACTTTAAAAAGCCTTTTATTTTTATTTTTATTTTTTGCAGTGCTGGGGATGGAACCCAGGGCCTCATGTATACTAGGAAAGTGCTATACCACTGACCTATATCCCCAGCCTTAAAAGGCTAACTTTAAAAAAAGAGTTTATTTTGAGGGAGCAGGGGTATAGCTCAGTGGTAGAGTATGTGCTTAGCATGCACAAGGTCCTGGGTTCAATCCCCAGTGCTTCTCCCTCCCAAAAGTTTACTTTGAAATAATTTTGGACTTATAGAAAAATTGCAAAAATACTATCTCTAGTTTTAGTGTATCCTTCATACAGAGTTCCTTACTGTTAAAAACTAATATAACCACAACACAATTACCAAAACCAGGAAATTAACACTAGTATAAGACTCTAAACTAGAGACTTTATTTGAATTTCACCAACTTTCTCCCTAATATCTGTGACCATGATACTTTGGATGAGGACTGGTCAATTATCCTCTGGAAGACCTCTTGTTTTGTACTGTGGTCATGAAAGCTAAGTAAAACTGAGGAACTATCACAGATCAAAGTAGTCTAAGGAGACATGATGAGTAAATGCAATATGGGATCCTGGAACAGAAAAGGGACACCAGGCAGAAAGTGAGTGAAATTCAAATAAATTCCCTAGTTTAGTGAAGACTCTTCTACAATGTTAGTTTCCTGGTTTTGATAACTGTGCTATGTATGGTATGTAAGTTGTTGACATTGGGAGAATCTGGGTAAAGAGTATACAGGAACTGTCTGTGTTGTTTATGTAACTTTTCTGTAAGTCTAAAGTATTTCAAAACAAAAAGTTAAAAAAGTGAGGCTGAGATACCAACATAGATTTATTTGAGTACTAATGGTAATCCCATTTTTCTTTCAAAAGAGATTTTTGAAATGTCAAAAAGAGCACTGACTTTTATCAGTGACAGATACTGCCTTTTTACGGGCAATAATACAGAAGATTTTTTTAGTTGCCGTCAAGTAGGGTCTGATTCTTAGTGACCCTATGTACAACAGAATGAAACACTCCCTGACACAGTGCCATGCCAAGTACTATGCCAGTGTTTCTCTGCTATTCATAGGGTTTTCAATGACAGATTGTTTTGGGAGTGGGCTTCCAGGTCCTTCTTCCATTTTTGCAGTGTTGGGGATTGAATCCAGGGCCTCAGTGCACACAGCAAGCACTCTACTAACTGAGCTCAATCCTAGCCACAATCTAGAAGATTGAGGTCCTTTAGTAGAATGTTATTTTCCGTGTCTCTCAGGATGTTATGTGCTGTGTCTTTGTAGCATAAGGAGAACTCTCTGATAGAGCTCATGTTGTTGCTTTTGTTAGGTGCTGTCAAGTTGGTGTCCAGCTCATAGCGACCCTATGTGAAACAGTATTGTGCTGCTCTGCTATTCATAAGGTTTTCAATGGCTATATTTTGGGAGTGGGCTGCCGGGTCCTTCTCCTAAGCCTACAGCACCTGGTATTCCTGGGTAGTCTCCCATCCAAATACTAACCAGGCCCTATCCTGCTTAGTTTCCAAGATATGAAGGATTGGATGCAATAGTGGTATGGCTGTAGAGCTCATAAATGGTGCTAAATCTTATGTAATCTTCTAACCCTTGATATTATGTTGCTAGGAGTCAATATGACTGCAGGAGTCTAGATACTGGTATGCCTTACCTTAGCAAACAGGGATGAGTAAACATTCAGTCAAAAACAGCGAACTTTTTGTGATATTAGAGATGGAGCCCAGGGCCTTGCACATGCCAGGGAAGCACTCTACTACTCTATTACATCCCTAGATCCAAACAGTCAAATTTTAAACTAGTGAAAATGGCTGTGACTAGTGGTGCTAATACAGAATACACTGGTATCTTGGGCCAATTATTACCTACAAAGATGGGTTCATATCCATGTGCCTATATAACAGGTTTCCCTTGTCATAATATTATTATGCTTGTGATAATATGTGATGTTTGAAGACATATTGTGGGGTTGTTTTATAAGAATTCTTCTCCCAGTTCCCATGTTTTAGGAATGTATATGGGCTGACATAATTTTCTTCTAACTATGTCTGCTGTTATGGCCTTAACTGGGATATAACTGTTACAAAACTACCCAAAGTGTGAGTCCGACTAGAAGATGTGATGGGTGTTGATATGTCATAATTAAATAGTGACATCACTTTTATCCTTCCTGGATAACAAGCAGCTGATATCACACATCACTTCAAGTATGGAGTGGAAGGTTTAAGACATCATATTGTTGAAGCAGAATAAGTTGACTGTGAAAATATTCATGAAAATCAATTTAGTTCTAAAAATGATCCTTTGTTTAATCTAAGAGACATTCACTAAAAATGCCAACCTAGATCAACAGCAAGCCATAATATCAAGAAATCAGCATAGAATGGATTAAATGATACTTTGATGAGAACTTCTGAAATAAACTGTGTCAAGAAAATGAGACAATTGAGTCAAAACAGCTGCATACCAACATGACATGAGACTTTTGTATGTAGCTATAAATTAATCTACAGGCTTCTCTGCCTACGTTTCTATCTGAAGGTGGTGCAACCTTCATCACTAAACACTCATCATGCATGGAGTAATGGGCATAGCACTTCAGTACAATACACAATCAGCCATCCTGTTCACCCTTCAAATTTTCATGACATTCCCTCATTACGAGGTGAGTATAGGACATTGTGCATATTATACCTATTATGAAGGCAAAGAACCATCATCTGGTAGGGTACCTAGTGCTAATGGAATCCTTACAAAAAGAAAAAACAAAAGCTGTAGCCTAAAACTGATCAAATGATTATTTCAGTTATTTAATCACTCATGGAAGAACTAGTACACAGATGGATTTCAATGGTGTTTCAATTATACAAACTCAAGAGGGGCAGCAAATGCCGCAGTAACCATTGGTGTGTGTTCTTTGTGTATTGTAGCTATGACAGGAGTATAATCCATACAGGTCAATTACCTTCAACTTAGTATAGCTTTCCTGCATATCACTGAGAAGAAATAATATGAAAGAGAACTACAAAGCTTTTCTGCAGACATGAAGCTCTGATGAATGTGCTAGCTAAATGACAAATTAAATAATTGCTTGAAAGGGTTTGTATGTTTGAAATATTAAGGTTTTCACAAAAATTTGAGAATGTAGGGATTATGCAAATCATCTTTTTCCTGTGTGACTGGTCACTCAGTCATTAACATAATGCACAAATTATTTTAAAAACATTAGATATGGTGAGTAGACAGTTTATTTATATTCATTAACTATTATTTAGTCTTTGAATTAAACATTTTCTGAGCTGTAAAGTACAGTATACAGTATACTGTATACTGTATACTTTAACAGATGGATATAAAGTGCTATGCCCATTACTCCATGCATGATGAGTGTTTAGTGATGAAGGTTGCACCACCTTCAGATAGAAACGTAGGCAGAGAAGCCTGTAGATTAATTTATAGCTACATAAATACTACATAAGTACTGTATACTGTACAAATCCAAACACTGTATGTAAACAGTTACTTTCCATATTATTTTCTTCAAAGTATTTACTTTACAGCACTCTTTTGCCTTTAAATGGGAACACAGACCTAAAATACATGAATGACTTAAGATCACACATCTGTCATGGTCTATCTACAGTCTGCAAGGAATTCTGTATCAGAGAGTAGACCAGGGTAACAGTGATACTTAGCTTAAAAAACTAATATCACACTCATAGCAACTGGTTTCCTTGGGGCTTTTTTTTTTTTTTTTTTGAGGTGATGGAGATCAAACCTAGGGCCTCACACACAGTTGGTAGGCCCTCTACCACTGAGCTACATGTCTAGCCTTGGGCATGTCCATTTGGGACATGAGTTTGTAGTTTTAAATAATAACTCCAAACTAAATAAAACCTTTTAGAAGAACTCCTAAAATAAATACTTCATTAATACCAAGAAGATAACCTTTCATTTAAGTAGTGATACGTGGGTTTTCATTTCTGTTATCTCTTTGGAATCTCCACAATAAATGTGGAAGTTAGGGAGAGAAGGTATTATCCATCTGTTAAAGATAAAGTCACTCAAGGTTTGTAAGATTAAGGAGCCCAAGGTCAGACACAGTAGGGGAGCTGGGACTGTATCCCAGATATCCTGAAACAACATATGCAAAGATCTAGTGCAGTGCCTGCTCCTCTATATGAACCAAATAAAATATGCTACCACTCTCCCCACAACTAGTTCAGTGCTCTGTTCTTCTGGCCAGGCTGTAGCGGTAGACTGAAGTAATACACAAAGTAATTGTAGAGGAAACATGAATGATTCCAAAGTGAACAAAACAATATAGGCCATTTTTGTCATAATATCCACTGCAAATAAAAGCAATTCTGAGATTTTCAATATTAGATAATACCTTTATCTTTACTATAACAACTGTCCATTCTTGAACTGCAATAGTCTTCGATAAAAACTGTTGTTGTTGTTGTTGTTAAGTGCCATCGAGTCAGTATCCGACTCATAGCGACCCTCATAGGGTTTTCAATGGCTGACTGTTTTGGGATTGCCTTGGGAGGGGATTGCCAGGCCCTTCTCCCATTTTTGCGGTGCTGGGAATTGAACTTGGGACCTCAGAGATTGCAGCGCAGCACTCTACCAACTGAGCTAAATCCCAACCCTCAATAAAAACTAGTAACCATGAAATAAGGAAAAGTACTTGAGTATATGTTGAACATTTCTAATCAGAAAATCCCAAATAGTCCCAAATCCAAAACTTTCTGAGCACCAAAATGATGCCACAAACTGGAAAATTCCACGCCTGGCTTCATGTGACAGGTGCAGTCAAAACGTAGGTACATTAAAAATATTGGATAAAAGTACCTTCAGGCTATGTGTATAGGATGCATAGGAAACATAAATGAATTTCATACTTAGATGTGGATCCCATCCCCAAGATATCTCATTGTGTACATGAAAATATTCCAAAATCTGAAGAACTCTGAATTGGAGCCATTACTGGTCACGGTATTTTAGATATGGGCTCCTCAGCCTGTAGTGTATCATTTGAGAAAATGTACTCTGAGGGAACTATTACGAGAAGAAACATAGCTCTAGTAGCCAATGCAGCCATAAATAAAAATGTTAATGTGGTAAAACAGGTCAGGAGGAGGTTAAAACAATATCAAAAAATTGAAAAGTTTCTTGTTAAGCTTAATTCATTTTGATGTATTTTGAAAAAGAATCTTGAACACATATATAGCAAATCTTACTAATTAAAACATTTTGCCTCTATGCTTTAATTCGTACATGCTTATACTTAAGGATAACTATGAATAAAACATGGAAATCAGTGCATTCTCTTGTTCTGCAACCGTATATGCCCCATTCTACATAACACTTCATTTGCCCTTGTATTTTATATACTCTAATATATATTCAGGTTTGATGACTTTGCCAGTAGTACTTGCCTTACAAATGTACTCACAAATCTGAAATTGGTCAATCAAGTGTTCATGAAGAATATTAAGTTTTGTAGCAATATGTTTGAGTTAAATGCTAAAAATATATGTTGGCTAAAAATCTTCCAAATGTTATAGTTTTCCTCCTGAATGCTGAGATCTTTACTTGATACTCTCCCAGTCTGACTTTATTTATCCTCTGAAAGCTGACTGGTCCCTGCGAAGTGTATCTTGAAAAAAACGGATAAGCTACACCATAATTAGATAAAAGGCCTCTCTAGGTTATATGTGGATTTTGATCACTGTATTAAAAATTTAAATTCTGCCAGGTATTGTGGCACACGCCTGTAATCCCAGCAACTCAGGAGGCAGAGGCAGGAGGATCGTAATTTCAAGGCCAGAGGCAGCCTGCTTACCTTAGTCAGACCCTGTCACAAAATAAAAAGTAAAAAAACTGGGCGGAGGGTGCAACTCAGAGGTAGAGTGCTTGCAAAAGCCCCTGTGTTCAGCAGCCTAGTACAAAAAAAAAAAAACAAAAAAAAACTAAACCCTACACAAAATCTCAATCCTATAGAAAAAAGATAATCTATAGCAAGGCTGTAGTCCCTCAATCTTACAGAAATTCTTGAATTTTTATTCCTTAAGTATATCTGTCTTGTTAAGTGGGCTTTAGTGGAGTGACCTATTGACTGGCTTAGTTATACTAACACAAAGTCTACATCTTTGTCTTTAAAAACAAAACTTACCAATTTCATGCTGTTATTGATTTTATGCATTTCACAGCACATCATACTTAAAAAAACATAGCAATCAACACATTGAAATAATTATGCGCATTCAGATGGCACTCACCTTTAGAGAATCAAAACAGGCCACCACGCGGCCATTTTCCACATGGCAAACTCTTGGCGGATGCGCAAACCTGCACTCAGCGTCAGCTCGAGAGCAAGTTCCTCTCTGAAATTCTCTACAGACTTCTAAAGTCAGCCACTTGGCATCACGAATCAGGGCGACATTGACAGCCGTCATATTGAAAACAAAATTACAATGAAGTGCACCCTCTTTCGGACAATATGACTGCAGAATGTTAAAGGAGCCAAATGTGCAGAAAGAGCAGGTTGCTTCGGTCGAATGTCTATTTGTTAGCACTTAGGTTTGCATTTAAGTCAAATTTGATCTGGTCAAACAAAAAGCCACTTAGAGAATCAAGGTTGTATTAGAATAACTAAAAATCAAATTAGAGACCAACTCCTAAGAAGGCAACTGTAAAGGTTAAGATACCAAATGTTTTATTTTGTTCCTTTGCCGAATTTGCTTCAAATAACTGGCAGACTTTCAAAAGAATTCTATGCTGTCTAGTTGATGTTTTCAATTATTCTTACAAAAAGCATATGCTGCTGGCTGCCCTTCAATTTGCGGAATGGTCTCAGATCAGGGAGAGAAAAAATTTTCTCCCTATTTCTTAGCTTCAAAGAATAAGGTTGGGGAGGATGTTACAACTTAAAAAAAGTTTTGCTGCAAAATCAAGGGGAGGGAAAATGACTAAGAAAACCCAGAATCACAGGAAAAAAAAAAAATAAACGGACAAGTTGCTGACAGTGAACTACAAGCAGACCAGGGTGCACAGGGGTGGGGAGTGAGGAAGGTTGTGTGGGGAGAAGGGTTTGCAAAGAGAACAGTTCTAGAGCAGAATCCAAGCAGCAGAGTTTTCAGAAAAGGCACTTTTCAGAACCTGCAAGAAAAAAATAAATGACATTAGCTAAGACACTACAATATTTCCATTTCAAAGTCTAGATATGGAAAGAAAAGTCACCATATCCTATATAAAACAGAAAGCATCTACATATTGACATTGCAACATAGTTCAGTCAGCTATTAATAAGAAGGGCATTTCCCAGTGTAAAACTGGGCATAGGAAAAGGAAGTAATTGCTTAGATTTACTGTTGGAGCATAAAACTGGACAACGATCCATTTTTTAAAATGATTGTTTATTTTTTATCTCTTTAGGTTAGAAATTCATTTTGGTGTCCATTGTGCAGAAAATGCCATAGTATAACATGGCAGCCTTTTCTGCATTTATAATCCACTTATGTGTCTCCAGTTTGTAGAGGCTATTGAATATTTGTCTTTAACCTCATTAGGATCTGCTTAAAGGCTTGATTATCTGCTCTGAAAATCCAGAACTTAGCAATTGCTAAGAAAATTTAAGGTTTTCTAAAAGGTAACTTGAATGTATATTAGAAATGTAACTAATGATAATCACATATGACAGTCATGACATAACAGCTGGAGACTTACTGTCTATGAGGTAGGGTGGAGGGATGTAAAATTTACTTCAGATTAAAAAAATCATTTAGGAAAGTTCAGGATGTTTTTTTTGAGTATTATTTCTTAATTTTTATGAAGGGAAATTGGAACAACTCAAAAGATTTCAGCATGCACAAATACATGAGAGAGAAAACACTGTTCAAGAATACATTAAATATTTGGCCACTTCAAGGTTTGCTAAAGTTTAACTTACAGTCAACCATCAACAATGGCAATCAATTCAGTTGAGAAGATACAAGAAATGTTAATTTACTAGCAATATGCCATGAACACATACCAAATAACACTAAAGCAAAAGCAAGCTCTGGGTTCAACCTCCCAGTACCAGAACAAAATAAAAGTAAAAAATAAAAATAATTGGAATCTTTACACATTGTGGGTGGGAATGTAAAATACTTCAATTGCTGTGGCAAACAGTCTGACAGTTTCTCAAAGTGGTAAACAGAGTTACCATATAACTTAGCACTTCCATGCCTCTGTATATATCCAAAATAATTGAAAACAAACATCAAATTCTTGTAATGTTCACAGCAGCATTATTCACAACAGCCCAAATATAGAAACAACACAAGTATCTATCAACAGATGAATGGATAAACAAAACATAGTATGGCCATACAATGGAACATTATTCTGCCATAAAAAGGAATATTCATGCATGTTACATCAATGAACCTTGAAAATATTATGGTAAGTGAAATAAGCCAGCCAGTAAAAGCCATGTATTGTGCGATTCAATTTATGTGAAGTATACAGAATAGCCAAATGCACATGGACAGAAAGTAGATTAAGGTTTCCAGGAGCTAGGGGGAGGTTAAGAGGGGGAATGACTGTTTAATGGGTATGGGGGTCTCTTTTGGGGGTGAGGAAAATGTTCTGGAATTAGATAGTGCCAATGGTTACACAATTTTTAATCATACTAAATCCCAATTGAATCGTACACTTTAAATGAATAAATTGGATAGCATGTGAAGTATGCCTTGATAAGGCTGTTACATTTAAAAAAAAAAAAACAGAAGAAGCATGGAACAAAACAAAAGTCTGAAGTGTGATGGGACTGGATACCCCAACCTTCCTTAGATTATCCCCTAGCCACAAAATCTTCTCAGTAGTGTTAATTACTAAGTCACATTCAAACGTAATCCTACAACTAAATTATATATAGGCTGCCTAAACACATAGGAAAAGAAAAACAACCAAAAAAGGTGTGTGTGTGTGTGTGTGTGTGTGTGTGTGTGTGTGTGTGTATGGGCTGGGATTTAGCTCAGTTGATAGAGCACTCCTCTGCAGGCTCTGAGGTCCTTGTTTTGATTTCCAGCACCAAAAAAATGGGAGAAGGATGTGGCAATCCACTCCATAGGCAATCCTGAAACAATCAGCCATTGAAAACCCTATGAGGAGTTGGAGACATGGCACCCAACAACAACAAATATATATAGGAGTGTGTGTGTGTGTGTGTGTGTGTGTGTGTGTGTGTGTGTGTGTGTGTGTGCCCCCACACGGCTGTCAGTTTACCACACTGTGGGGGCTTGTGTGTTGCAATGAGGCTGAAAGCTATGCCACCGGTATCTCAGATACTAGCAGGGTCACCCATGGTGGACAGGTGTTCATCTGAGCTTCCAGACTAAGACAGACTAGGGAGTAGGACCTGGCGAGCCACTCCCGAAACAACTAGCCATTGAAAACTCTATGGATAGCAAAGAAACACTGTCAGATATAGTGCCAGAAAATGAGCCCCCCTGTTGGAAGGCACTCAAAAGACTACTGGGGAAGAGTTGCCTCCTCAAAGTAGAGTCTACCGTTATGACGGAAATGGAGTAAAGACCCAGGGACCTCCACTTGGTGATGAGGCATGACTCAAAATGAGGAGAAACAACTGTAAACATCCATTAATAATTGGAACATGGAATGCACGTAGTATGAATCTAGGAAAACTAGAAATCATTGAAAGAGAAATGGAGTGCATAAACATTGACATTCTGACATTCTAGGCATCAGTGAGCTAAAATGGACAAGCATGGGCCACTTTGAGTCAATAATCATATGGTCTACCATGCTGGGAATGATAAACTAAAGAGAAATGGGGTTGCATTCATCATCAAAAAAGACATTTCAAGATCTGTCATGAAATACAATGTTGTCAGCGATAGAATAACATCCATACGCCTACAAGGAAGGCCAGTTAATATGACTATTATTCAAATTTATGCACCCACCACTAAGGCCACAAAGGAAGAAAGGGAAGACGTCTATCAGCTTCTGCAATCTGAAATACATCAAACATGCAATCAAGACATACTGATAGTCACTGGTGACTGGAATGCAAAGGTGGGAAACAAAGAAGAAGGCTCAGTAGTTGGAAAATATGTTCTTGGTGACAGAAACGAAGCTGGAGATAGCATGATAGAATTTTGTCAGACCAACAACCTTTTCATTGCACATACATTTTTTCAACATCATAAACGGAGAGTATACACATGGACTTCACCAGATGGAACATACAGGAATCAAATTGATGACATATGTGGAAAGAGACGATGGAAAAGCTCTGTACAAAATGTCAGAAGAAGACTAGGTGCTGATTGTGGATCAGACCATCACCTTCTTATATGCAAGTTCAGACTGAAGCTGAAGAAAATTAGAACAAGTTTTCGAGAGCCAAGGTATGACCCTGAGTATATCCCACCTGAGTTCAGAGACCACCTCAAGAATAGGTTTAATGGATTAGATACAAGTGATAGGAGACCAGACAAGTTGTGGCATGACATAAAAGATATCATTCAAGAAGAAAGCAAAAGGTTATTAAAAAGACAAGAAAAAAGGAAAGACCAAATTACATGTCAAAAGAGACACTGGACCTTGCCCTTCAACGTACAGCAGCTAAAGTAAAAGGAAGACATAATGAAGTTAAGGATCTAAACAGAATATTTCAAAAGGCAGCTCGAGAAGACAAAAACAATTATAATGACATGTGCAAAGAACTGGAGGCAGAAAACCAAAAGGGAAGAACACATTCTGTGTTTCTCAAGCTTAAGGAAGTGAAGAAAAAATTCAAGCCTCGAGAGGCAATAGTGAAAGATTCTACAGGGAAAATATTAACCGATGCAGGAAACATCAAAAGAAGATGGAAGGAATACTCAGAGTCATTATATAAAAAAGAATTGGTAGATGACCAACCATTCCAAGAGGTTGCATATGAAGAGGAGCCAATGGTATTGAAGGACGAAGTGGAAGCTGCCTTGAAAGAACTGGTGAAACACAAGGCTTCAGGAATTGATGGGATACCAATAGAGATGTTTCAAGAAACAGATGCAGCACTGGAGGTGTTAACATGTTTATGCCAACAGATTTGGAAAATAGCTACTTGGCCAACTGACTGGAAGAGATCCATATTTGTGCCTATTCCCAAAAAAGGAGATCCAACTGAATGTGCAAGCTATCGGACAATATCATTAATATCACACACAAGCAAAATTCTACTAAAGATCATTCAGAAGTGACTGCAGCAGTATATAGACAGGGAATTACCGGAAAATCAAGTGGGATTCAGAAGAGGGCAGGGAACCACGGACATCATTGCTGATGTCAAGTGGATATTAGCTGAAATCAGAGAATATCAGAAAGATGTCTATCTATGTTTTATTGACTATGCAAAGGCATTTGATTGTGTGGATCATAATAAATTATGGATAATACTTTGGAAAATGGGAATGCCAGAACACCTAATTGTGCTCATGAGAAATCTTTACATGAACCAGGAGGCAGTTGTTCAAATAGAACAAGGAAACCCTGCCTGGTTTAAAGTTGAGAAAGGTGTGCGCCAGAGCTGTACACTTTCACCCTATCTCTTCAATTTATACGCTGAGCAAATAATCCGAGAAGCTTGACTTTATGAGGAAGAACGTGGCATCAAGTTTGGAGGAAGACTCTTTAACAACCTGTGTTATGCAGATGACATAACTCTGCTTGCTGAAAGTGAAGAGGATTTAAAACATTTACTGATGAAGATCAAAGATCATAGCCTTCAATATGGGTTACGACTAAACATCAACAAAACAAAAATCCTTACAACTGGGTCAGCACGCAACTTCACAATAAATGGAAAAAAGATTGAGGTTGTCCAAGATTTTGCTTTGCTTTGCTCTATAATCAACACCTGTGGAAGCAGCAGTGAAGAAATCAAAAGACGCATTGCTCTAAGAAAAGCTGTGGCAAAAGATCTCTTTAGAGTGTTGAAAAGTAAAGATGTCACATGGAATACGAAGGTGCGCCTGACTCATGCCATGGTATTTTCATTTGCATCATATGGTTGTGAAAGCTGGACATTGAACAAGGGAGACAGGAAAAGAGTTGATGCTTTTGAATTATGGCGCTGGAGACATCTATTGAATATACCATGGACTGCCAAAAGAACCAAGAGATCTGTCTTAGAAGAAGTGCAACCAGAGTGCTCCTTGGAAGCAAGAATGGCCAGACTCGGTCTTACATATTTCGGGCATTGTAGTTAGAAGAGATCAATCCCTAGAAAAAGATTTCATGTTTGGGAGAGTGGCAGGTCAATGGAAAAGAGGAAAACCCTCCACAGATGGATTGACACAGTGTCTGCAACAATGGTCTTAAACATAAATAAGATCGTGCACCTGGCACAGAACTGGGAAGTGTTTCGATCTGTAAATAGGGTCGCTATGAGTCGGACTCGACTCGATGGCACTTAACAACAACAAATATATATATATATATATATATATATATATATATACACACACATATATATATATATACATATATACATATACATATACATATACATATATACATACACATATACATATATATATATATAGCCCATATATATATATGGGTTAAAGATTTGCTAGGAACATAAACCGTGAGGATATGGAGAAAGACTTTTTCCAGGGGCCCATCAAGTATAGCAATAGATAATAAATAAATTTGAATTTTGAACTTTTACAAATGAAAAATGTAAATAGGAACTGGCCTCTGGCCATGTATTTTATGTCACAGCAGGACTGGGAGAAGAAAGGGCTTTTTCTCCTTTTTTTTTTTTCTGGGCTTGTAACCTCAGATAGGAACCTGGCCAATGCTTTGGTGCAGTTCTAGCCAGCACACGTGTTCCTTCAGACTGGACATATTTGGGGGGATGGCTCAGGAGAAACTACATGCAACAAGAAAAGGAGCTGGCAAGAGGATGGGGAGAAGTTCCTCTCAGAGCCCCTCTTGTCTCACAGTGTATAAAAGACAGGCGGGGCTGCCTCTTTTCCTGTATTCGTAAGAAGATCAACTTTGTTTTAGGGACAGTACTCTAGCCTTTAGTTGTTGCCATTGTTTTTAGTGCTAGGGATTGAACCCAGGGCCTTTTGCATGCCATCTCAAAAATACCCTAAAGCATGAATGCTAAGGATGCTGGTGAAGGAAATGAAGCTCACAAACATTATGTTCCTTATTTGACTTTGCTAAGCCTTAAGTGTTTGAGCCATGACTCCAGGCAAGACCTTCTGACTCCAAACCTCATGCGCAGATCCCAGCAGAGAAATGCAGGAGATAACATTCCTTATCACTCTTGGGAATCAAATACGAAAGCCAGTTATTTTTGTAGAGAACTTATGATTCCTTATCCAAATTGCATTCTTCCTGATGTAGGTCGCTTCAGTAGCATCACTGAGTTGGGCTGAGCCAACATTTATCAATATCTACTATGCACCAGGAACTGTTCTAGATACTGAACAAGACGGATAGGGTCCCTGCTTTTCTGGAACTTCCTATCCTTGTTTAAATGGAGAATTAATATAAGGTATGGAGAAGTGGAATGATTGTTAGTTTATGAAGGCCTGGAAGTAGACCATGTTTGTTCTGACTTCACCATAAGCCTCTAATTCACCATGAATGGAACACCAAGTACTGTGACTTAATCCTCTTAAAGCCACACTCAAACACTATTGCACAGAAATGAGCCATCAGGAGAAATACCTCAGAATTATTCACACTAATTTTATTGCTGTCTGGGTTCCTCTTGGAGAGGGTACTATTGTTCTCATCTTACAGATGAGGAAACAGAAGTGGAGAAAGGTTAAGTAATTGAACTTGCACAACTTCATGTAGCCAGTGGGTGATCAAGCCATAGTTCAAACCAAGCAGTGTCACTCCAGAGCCCACCCTCTTAACCATGCCACACTACATTCTTTGTCACTTTAGCTGATTGTGCCCCCTAACTTTGCTCTGTTATGAGTGTAAACTCCTTGAAAAATGAGATCATGTCTTAGCCAGCTTTGCTGGCTTTATCTCGTTGGGAATTCAGCTGTCACAGCATTCCCAAGGATTTCTGTTTTGAAAAGTATTAAGATGACACGGTAATTTGGCATTAACTCTTCTGTTATACTTTACTGAAAAGGAATTGCATCATTGAACACCATCTAGCTTGCTGAGCTTTGGCCACCTCACTTGATTTTTAATTCATTGGATCAGTAAAGTTGAGTATTCTCTTACAGTTCTAGCTTTCAAATTAGTGCTCATCCACAGGACTTCTACCCCATGTGTTTGTCAGCTTGTTGTACTGTGTGGGCTTGTGTGTTGCTGTGATGTGGAAAGCTGTGCCACCAGTATCTAAGATATCATCAGGACATCATGGTGGACAGCTTTCAGCTGAGCTTCCAGACTAATACCAACTAGGGAGAAGAACTGGGAAGCCCACTCCTGAAACAAT
This sequence comes from Pedetes capensis, assembly GCA_007922755.1. Classification (NCBI taxonomy): domain Eukaryota; kingdom Metazoa; phylum Chordata; class Mammalia; order Rodentia; family Pedetidae; genus Pedetes; species Pedetes capensis. Next base: position 12,305 of record VMDO01025858.1, on the reverse strand, counting down.
TGTTGTTGTTAGGTGCCGTCAGGTCGGTATCTGACTCATAGCGACCCTCATAGGGTTTTCAATGGCTGACTGTTTCGGAATTGCCTTGGGAGTGGATTGCCAGGCCCTTCTCCCATTTTTGCAGTGCTGGGAATTGAACTTGGGTTCTCAGAGACTGCAGTGCAGCGCTCTACCCACTGAGCTAAATCCCAGCCCCCTGAAACAATTAGCCATCAGAAACCCTATGAATAGTAGAGAAGCACTGTCAAATATAGTGCTTGAAAATGAGCTCCCCAGGATGGAATCCATTCAAAAGACACCTAAGGAGAAGTGGTCTCCTCAAAGAAGAGTCAACATTAATGATGGGAATGGAGTAAAGCCCTTGGCACCCCCATTTGCTGATATGGCATGACTCAAAATGAGAAGAAACACCATGGCTGCAACAACAGGCCCAAACATTAAAAAAAGATTGTGTGCATGACATAGTGTCACGGAGTGTTTCACTCTACTGTACATAGGATGACTATGAGTCAGACCTGACTTGAGGGCACCTAGCAACAATAACAACAACATAGGACTTCTAGATAAGACATGTTTTTAGGTGCTGTTAAGTCGGGTCTGACTCATCATGACCCTCATTGGGTTTGCAATGGCTGACTGTTTTGGAGAGGATTGCCACATCCTTCTCCCATTTTTGCAGTGCTGGGGATCAAACCTGAGTCCTCAGAAAGTGTGAAGTACCACTCTACCAACTGAGCTAAACCCCACCAGATAAGACATAAGAAAACTATAAAAACACTTAGAATTGTATATATACTAGACTCACTATTAGGCACATCATTTGAAGAGTAGACTATGCTTTTTTAAAGATTTGCTTCTTTTCTGAGAGAAATCATCTTGAAAACAAAAGAAGAAGGTAAAACAATAGAAGAAATATTTTCTTTCAATCTCATGGATATAGGAGCTTCTTCCAGAGCTGTTTGCAAAGTAATAGCCAGCAACTACTTTTACCCAATTTTCCTACACTTGGCTGATTATCTTTCTTCTGCTTTCCCTCCACAAGCCAATACATAACTTAGAAACATGGGCAATGCCTGCTTGGTCCAGAAGATCATAAAGATACGATTTGGCATCCAAACTAATACATGAAGAGGCATTTCTTTAAATACATTCATCACACTCCAGAATTAACAATGAAAACAATGTTTTCTTTCTTTCTGTTTTAAGCTTTCCTTAACATCTGCATTACCTCTCAATTTCTTCTGGCCATTTATTTTGGCTCTACAAGTATCTGGCACACCTGCCTCACACTGCTTGAATTGGCTGGTTGACAAGATTTAAAAGCCTTCAAGTTTTCAAATTTGCTTCAAGTTCTGGTTCCCGCTCTACCATGTATTGCTTAGAGGCCCACCACCACACCTTCTTTAGGATGTATGAGAGGTGTGTAGCGCGAGACCGTGGTTTCATAGGCATCCTGTGGAAACCTCAAGTCTCCTGTCTGGGAAGAAAGGATTATAAAACTAAGGATATTGTGCCTATGTGCAGAACTTTTTCATCAAACTTATTTTTAGGCTTTGTTGCAGTTTTTCACAATACTACTGGGAAAATAAACCTTTTTTTTAAAAAGCAGGTTGTTGTTTTTAGGTGCCACTGGGTTGGTTCCCATTTGTAGCGACTCTATGCACAACAGAAAGAAACACTACTGAAACTGTGCCAAGCACACGATCTTTTTTATGTTTAAGGCCACTATTGCTGCCACTGTATCAATCCATCTAGTTGAGGGTCTTCCTTTTTTTCAGGGACCTGCCACTCTCCCAAACATGATGTCCTTCTCAAGAGATTGGTCCTTCCTTACATGTCCAAATTATGTCAGATGTAGTCTAGACATCCTTGCTTCCAAGAAGCACTCTGGCCGTACTTCTTCTATGACAGATCTGTTGGTCCTTGTGGCAGTCCATGGTATATTCAATATTCATCCCCAGCACCATAATTCAAAAGCATCAATTTTTCTCCTCTCTCCCTTATTCACTATCCGGCTTTCACAATCATATGATGTGACTGGAAATACCATAGACTGAGTCAGGTACACGTTCGTCTTGAATGTGACATCTTTACTTTTCAACACTTTAAAGAGAACTTTTGCAACAGTTTTTCCCAATGCAATGTGTCTTTTGATTTCTTGACTGCTGCTTCCATGGATGTTGATTGTAGAGCCAACTAAAGCAAAATCTTGGACAACCTCAATCTTTTCTCCATTTATCATGAAGTTGCTTACTGACCCATCTGTAAGGGTTTTTGCTTTCTTGATTTTGAGGCACAATCCTTACTGAAGCTGTGTTCTTTGACTTTCATCGGTAAATGTTACAAATCCTCTTCACTTTTAGCAGGCAGAATTATGTCATCTGCAAAATGCAGGTTGTTAATAAGTCTTCCTCCAAACCTGATGCCATGCTCTTATTTATAAAGTCCAGCTTCTTGAGTTATTTTTTCAACATAGGGCTTGAAGAGGTACAGTGAAAGGTTAGAGCCCTGATGCATACCTTTCCTGACTTTAAACGAAGCAGTGTTTCCTTGTTCTGTTCAAACAACTGCCTCCTGGTCCACAAAAAGCAGGTAAGTCAAGTTATTCTATCTCACAAAGCAACTAAATGACTCTTCTCAGTTCATAGATATAGACATGGAAGAAAAAATAGCTGTCTTTTGATGATAGCTGTGACAATTGATGTTCCTGATTTTGTTTGTCAAGGGAGTTCATTTTTTTTTTGCACCATTTGGGGGTTGAACCCAGGGCCTCATGCATGCTAGGCAAGTGCTCTGCCATTAAGTTGCACCCTCATCTTTTTATTTTTTATTTTGAGACAAGGTCTCCCTAAGTTGTTCAGCCTGCTTCTGGTGTCAAACTAAAGACCATCCCTCAGGCTCCCAAGTCACTATGACTACAGGGGCATACATCATGGCACCCAGCTGAGTTCATCTTTTTTTGATGGTGCATCTGTTTTTACATAATATACAGAATTCTGGTAACTTGCTGATATATGCCATTTAAATATCTCAAAACAATGTAATTTAATATGAAACAATTTAAAAACTGGATTCTAAACATAGTTGTTATTAAACACTAGTTAATTGCTTGCTTATGTGCATTGGACAGAAATCCCAGTGACATTAAAAGATAAATCTTTTTTAAATATTTCATCAAAACTGCATGTAAACCTGAAGATAGCAGGAACTTAACATATTTGGCAATTTCAGTTCTATAATACTCAAGTATTTGAGATGAGTGAAATACAAAATGAGTCACAAGACTCACTGTATTTAATATATGCAGGGTGATTTTGCTGATAATTCATTCAACAAATACTTCATGAGCATCTAATATGACCCAGGCACTGATATACTTATAGAAGAAGTACAGGTAGACAAGACATCTTTGTTCCTTGAACCATATGTTCAAGTGGATGGCAGCAAGAAAGGATGAAGGAGTAGCAGAAAATACAGGAACATATCCATCATTCATTATCTATTGAACAAATATTTATTACCAAGGGAAATAAGGCCCTTAAAATGTTCATAGGGGAAATACTGATCAGCAGTCATTTATTGTTCACCAGCTATTTGCACAGACCTGGGTCACGTGCCTCTGGGGAAATAGAAAACCTTTAAGGCATTGCCTCTGCACACCATAAGCTCAGTTTCATTGGGAGGAAGGAAGGACAAGATACATCAAATAAAAGCAAACAATGCAGACAATTGAGAGCAAAAGCTAGTAACACTAACACCAAATCTGAAAAGAGTTCTGAAAAGAGAGTGTCACTAAGACCTGGGGTACTTGAGAGAGTTTTCCAGAAGGAGAAAATGGAGCTGGCCCTCAAAGAATGAGGGGTAGAGAGAGTTCCTGGAAAGATCAGCAGTCACAAGGGCAAGATTAGATTGGGTGCCGGGTCTTTGTGCAACCATGGTGAGCATACATGAGCTGGCTAAGATGGCAGGTTCACACTGAGGAACAGAACTAACATGCGGGTGGTTTCTGAAGGATCTGGAATACATTTTTTTTTGTAGAAATAGGAGCCTCTCCCAGAGTCTTTTAACACAGTCAAGACTCAGTGGCCACGTTGTTGTCAGGTGCCGTGGAGTCCTGTCTGACTCATAGTTACCTTATCAGTACAAAAGAACAAAACACTCCCCAACACTGTGCCATGCCCGGCACTATGTCAGTGCTTCTCCGCTATTCATAGGGTATTCGATGGCTGATTGTTTCAGCATTGTTTTGGGAGTGGGCCACCAGGTCCTTCTCTTGTTGTGGTGGTGCTAGGGATTGAATCCAGGGCCTCAGAGCATACAGAGCAAGCACTCTACCAACTAAGCTAAACTCCAGCCCCATGGTGTAGAATATTAACAACTATCTTACCTTGAAAAATTGTTTGCCCTTAGAAAATTGTTTTATTTACATAAACCAGAGTAAAGTTCATACATCCAACATACTGTGGAAGAACAAAAGATGAAGGGGAAGTAGATAAAGGTCAGAGTGTTGATCTCCCCTTTCACAGGCCCTGTGAGGCCATGGGTTGAGAAACAAACTGGTAAATGCCACTTCATGATTGCACTTTGCTAGCTACCCATTTAGTAATGATCCCAGTCATTAAGGATACATAACTGCATTTCTGGTGTCTAAATTGATGCAATTTTTTCAATCATAATATCTATAATGAAACTCCCTTCTAAAATGTAGCTAAAATTTCCACTAGGATTATTTGTTTCAGATACTAGGAGGTTAAACCCAGGCCCTTGCACATACTTTGCAAGCACTCTACTACTGAGCTACACCCTCAGCCCTCTTTTAATTTTTTTTTTTATCTTAAGACAGGGTCTCACTAAGTTACACAGGCTGCTTCTGGCCTTGAACCTATCATCCTCCTGCCTCTGCCTCCCAAACCACTGGGATTACAGATATGCTTCACTGTGCCCGGTCTACTAGGATTTTTTTTTCCCAGTTAGATTTTGGTAGAAAATAAGTTCAAGCCAGAGCTAAATTTCAAAAATAATTTTTTGGGTGAAATGGCATCCTGCTATAGGGATTTAACTAGCACCCCAATGGATTGAAAGTGTTTGTGCTCCTCCCAAAGGGCATATTAAATTGAATTTTCCAGGACAATATATTTGCTAAGATTTGAACATTTACTGTTCACCCCCTATATCCAACTCCCACCCCTCCCACAGGTTACAACATAATAATCAGAAGCTATCAATAAGACAGGTACCATGACACATGCCTGCAATCCCAAATGACTTGGGAGGCTAAGGCAGGAAGATCACAAGTTCAAGGCCAAAGGCACCCTACACAACTTGGTGAGACTCTGCCTCAAAAAAAAAAAAAAAAAAAAAAGAAAAGAAAAGAAAAACAGGCTGGGGGTACAGCTCAGGGGTAGATCACTTGCCTAGCATTCATGAGGGCTTTGGTTCAACCACCCCCCCAAGGACTGCAAAAAAAAGGTGTTATTAAATGTTTATATATCCTTTCAGTATTTATAAACAGCCCAAGTACCTTACTGTTGTTGTTGTTCTTGTTAGGTGCCATCAAGAGTCGGTATCCGCGACCCTCATAGGGTTTTCAATGGCTGACTGTTTCGGGATTGCCTTGGGAGTGGATTGCCAGGTCCTTCTCCCATTTTTGTGGTGCTGGGAATTGAACTCGGGACCTCAGAGACTGCAGCACAGTGCTCTACCAACTGAGCTAAATCCCAGCCCAGTACCTTACTAACTCAATTGTTTTTCAATACTGGGGATCAAACCCAGGCCCTTGCACATGCTAAGCAGATGTTCTGCCATTGAGTTGTACTCATCCAAGTATCTCCCTAGTCAAACGTATCAATCATGTAAGGGTGACTGTTTGTCAGAGAGGTAAGCTGAAGTAGGATCTAAGTGATTTAACAGCATAAAGAGATTTACTATACTTAGTAGGCACCCAATGAGAACTTCCTTGCCTGAAGTAATTATGGCATTATACTTAATAAATTCAAACTCTTAATCTCAATAGTAGGAACTCGCTCTTCATTAGGAACACTTATAAAACTAGTGAAAGGGCAGCGAACAAAGTGTTGTGGTTGAAAACGTTGGGAGAGTCCTATATGTGCCCTGATTTCAAATACTAATGCCAATCCTTTTACTAGGCTTGAAAGGAGATTTTTGAGAAAGTGAATTTTGTAGGAAAGTATCTACAACAGCTCTAACCCTTTGAAGTCACTGCTTATGGATGCATTATTTCACCTTCATATCACACAGATGGATGAAATGTTTATCTATAAATCAACTGTCTAAAGTTCATTGGAAAGCTGGCTGCTTTAGGAAAAAGTTAACATTGAAGTATTGGGGACACAGACAGGTCAGAATCTTATGTTCTCTATTTCCTTATCTTCATGCAGGTTTGAAAGTATTCTTTTTTAAAGGCTCCTAAAATTGAAAAAAACATTTTTCTTCATATTCCAGGGCAATTTATGCTAGACTAAAAAGTATAAGCCTTTTTCTACAGAACAATTTAGAAGATCTTTGAAGTAGGCTGGCTTTTAAATATCTTTTAGTTGAATTTTGGACAAGTAGCCAATGCACTTCCTAAAATTAAAGAAGGATGTAATCCAACAGATGACTAATTTCTAGAATTTACAAAGAACTCAAGAAAGCAGATCCCAAGACAACAAACAATCCAATTCACAAGTGGGCAAAGGAAATGAATAGACAGCTCTCAAATGAAGAACTTTGTAAGGTTAAGAAGCACATGAAAAAATGCTCAATATCCCTAGCCATTAGGGAAATGCAAATCAAAACAACTTTGAGTTTCCACCTAACTCCAGTAAGAATGGCCAAGATCAACAAAACAAATAATAACAAATTCTGGTGAGGTTGTAGAGAAAAAGGAACTCTCTTGCACTGCTGGTGGAACTATAAATTGGTTCAACCATTTTGGAAATTAATATGGAGAAGCCTCATAAAACTAAAAATAGAACTTCCATAAGACCCAGCTATATCACTACTGGAAATATACTCAAAGGGAGACAAGCCATCATACCACAGAGGCACCTGCATCTCTGTATTCAATGCAGCACTCTTCACAACTGCAAGGATATGGAACCAAACAAGGTGCCCATCAAGAGAAGAATGGACAAAAAAATAATAGTGCATATATACAATGGAATATTGTTATTGTTGTTATTAGGTGCGATCGAGTCGATATCCAACTCATATTGATCCTATGCACAACAGGTGAAACACTATTGTCAGTGCTTCTCCGCTACTCATCGGGTTTTCAATGGCTGATTGTTTTGTGAGAGTAGGTTGCCAGGTCCTTCTCCCAAAATGGAATATTACTTGGCAATAAAAAAGAAATAATATCATTTGCAGCAAAATGGATGGAACTGGAGAATATCATCTTAAGTGAACAAAAGAGGCTCAAAAAGAAATACCATATGTTCTCACTCATATATGGGAGCTGAATCTTACTTAAAGGAAGCTATATAGAAATGCACAATTAAACTTAGTAAAGAAGGGATGATATAAAGAGTAGAAAGAAGGAGGGAGGGAACTCGCAAAGGGAAGCAAAGATTGCAGAAGGTTTGATGAGGAAAGAAACAATGTAGCGGGATAAACAGGGAGAGGATAATCTCAATGTAAACAATGCAACATCAAGAGCACATGGGAAAAACAGGGGAACATAACAAAAATATGCACATGAGTTTTACTACATATTAGTCAGAAGATTCCATAAACCTTGTAATTTGATAAAAGTATAACCAAAAGTGATGTAATAGTTGCATAATGCAAAAGCAATGCTGTATTACTCTGTACCCTACCAACATATACCAATAAAGGGGAAAAACAAAGAAAGATGTGAAGCCATAATACAGTTGTGATATCAATCTCAACAAGCCTGGAAGGAAAGCAACACCGTAACCATGTAGTTTAACATGCATCTTCAACAGGAACAATTCTATGGGTCTAGGGTACCACTTAACGGTAGAACACTCGCCTAGCATGTATGAGGCCCTGGGTTCTCTCTCCAGCACTGAAAAACAAACAGAATAATTCCATGAAATCTATCCATTTCAACTCTGGTTTTCCTCAGTAAATGGGGAATTAACTTCTGTGCCTACTTTTGCAAGGCATGTAAATTAAATCTAGACTCCAGGTTAAAAAGGTGGGGGTGGACAATCAAGTACATATCAAATATTGGAAACACTCCAAAGAACTCTATATGAGCTCCTAACAGTTATCAAAGTCAGTGAGTGACAAAGTAACCTATTAATTACTAAAGAGAGGCCCAGAAAGGTTCATCTGCTTGGCTAAAATGCCTGAAATTTTTAGTGTATGCATGAAGAGCTCATGATTTAATTTCCTTATATCTGGTGTCTTGCCAAATTGTGTTCAGGATGTGTAGTCAGATTCCCAAAGTTTAACTCAATTGTCCTAGCTTATTTCATTTCTTCATTGACAACTCAGATCTGTGTTGGAGCTTAACTCCTGCCAAGAAGATATTTTCACACCCTGAAAAACCAGAAGGGTATTCTCAGCAGCTTTGAATCCCTGGGGAAAGGCAATTCTTGCTGACTTCTGAGGGTCTGTGTCTTCCACAAATTTCAGTGCAGCTTTCTTGACACCCTCTTTCCATTGCATAGAACACCACCTTCTTTGCACACATGGTTTTGTCCCAATGCCTTTCTACATTAGGTTGACCAATCTTTATCCTGTGTTTTTCTATAATGCTCTATCTGATCCCTCTACTTTCTAAAATCTATTAGACTCAGGTTCAGTTTATCTGCTTATAACCATCTTACTCTTCTGGCCAGTCTGTTGGCAGCCAAAGCTTTTAAGATCTTGCACATTTCTCCTGTTAAACTAATGTTTGGGTTCTTTTCCTTTTTCTACCTGTAAGAGCCCAGTTCTTCTCTTATCCTCTGGTCAAGATAAACAGGTTTCATATGAAATATTCCCTGTATTAATTTCTAGTCATTCTCTGTATTAATTTCTAATCACCTGGAACACTGAGAATTCTAAGAATTCTGAGTGTGAGTTTAAGGTTAACAAAATAACCACTAAAACTAATGAGGAGGATAAATTTGCCTTGATGAGTATATTTTTTGATGTATTCTTATGATATATTCAAAACCCATTATTTTGGTTAACTAATTGGCATTTATGGTTGTTAAAAATAATTAACATTCATGGAACTGTTCTTCTGTGGCAAACACTGTACTAAGCATTTTTATATTATTGTCTCATTCAATCATCCCCAATACCCTATGAAGTACATACTATTAAGAAGCAGCCTTAACATCTAATTTTAAAAAAAACTCTCCTCACAAACTTCAGTTCTAAACTTGTCACCAAATGGTTGAGTTGTTCAAGATTTAAAATACTCAGAAATTTTAACAGTCACGAACAACAATCAAAATCCCTCCAAGTTCTCAATTTTCTTCCCAGCTTCCTGCAATTACAATGTGAAAACATACTGTTCCCTTTTCCACAGAATCTAGAGGATCCAGAATTGCTTATAATTTGGAGGGCTCATCTCAGGAATATCTGGCAAATAAGTTAGAAAATACTTAACACATTGGGATTAAAGTCACCCATTTAAGAGGACATGTAGTCCAGAAATCTTGTATCCAGCTGCCAGATGGGAAATAAAAAAAGTTTTGGGCACAATAAATCTCAATAATAAAATTTATTAAGCAGAAAAATGGCTACCCAAATCAAAATGAAAACGTTTCATCAAGATTTAGGCATAACGAAAAAACTATAAAACTATAATACTACAACAAGGCTGTCAGTAACTTAAAAATCTCAATCCCCTCTGTTTCTAACTTGTAAGCTTGCTATATCAAAAGCTGAAGTATGCAAATCATACAAAGAAGGAAAAATTTAAAAAGCTTTGAAGACAAGATGTAAGTGAGAGCCTCCAAAGAAAGCAGGGATTTGAAAATAAAACTCAAGGGAAATTCAGAAGTCAAATCAGAAAGGAAGTCTGTAAACTAATTAAATGTCAACATGTATGTCAAGTTAGAAGATACCTACATATTAAGAAGCATCTCGAAAAAAAAAAAAGAAAACTCAACTCAGCTTAAATAGCCAGGCAATACATGAAGCAGAGAAGGAAAAGGAACTCAAATACTAAGTTAAAGAGAGTATTTACATTTATACTGAAGTGAAGAGAATGTCCATCAAAGCAGATGAAATCCTATATTGCAGCTACCATGTTGCATTCATCAATTTAGAATCATGTGTAAACACATTATAGGAGTGTTGAGGAAATTAAGGTTAATGTTATGTTATCTATATAACCAAGTACTGAATGATTTAAATGATTAAACCTGATAGCCATATAATTCAATATATAAATGGGGACCAAAATGTCTTGATTCTATGTAAAATAACGGGATGATCCCACAAAAGAGCATAGTGGTGCTCAGTGAATACAAACTTCAATTCACACTGATGTAAAACTGAACTAAAATTCCCAAGGTCCTGATATGGATGGTATTATCAATTACATAAAACACTAAAAACACTTGCTCCACCAAAAATACTCAAGGCGCAAGCAGCAAAGCAGCTTTCATATTAGTAATCACTGAGACAACACAACTCAGGTCATCAGGTTCTCAGTAGTCAAATAAGACTCATTTCGAGAGGAATAAGGATTTTGAGAATTCTACTGTTAAAGTAATCCTGAAAGATCAGGCAAATAAATGAAGATCTGTAAACATTCAGAGTAAATAACTTATATCTAATTATTAAATGCATTAACAATACCAGTTATCTATAATTACTTCTCATAAATGTATTCACTAAACAAACATTTCCCCCACACGTCTGACAGTTTGCCACACTGTGGGGGCTTGTGTGTTGCAATGAGGCTGAAAGCTATGCCACTGGTATCTCAGATACTAGCAGGGTCACCCATGGTGGACAGGTGTTCAGCTGAGCTTCCAGACTAAGACAGACTAGGGAGTAGGACCTGGCGAGCCACTCCCGAAACAACTAGCCATTGAAAACTCTATGGATAGCAAAGAAACACTGTCAGATATAGTGCCAGAAAATGAGCCCCCCCGTTGGAAGGCACTCAAAAGACTACTGGGGAAGAGTTACCTCCTCAAAGTAGAGTCTACCGTTATGACGGAAATGGAGTAAAGACCCAGGGACCTCCACTTGGTGATGAGGCATGACTCAAAATGAGGAGAAACAACTGTAAACATCCATTAATAATTGGAACATGGAATGCATGTAGTATGAATCTAGGAAAACTAGAAATCATTGAAAGAGAAATGGAGTGCATAAACATTGACATTCTGACATTCTAGGCATCAGTGAGCTAAAATGGACCAGCATGGGCCACTTTGAGTCGATAATCATATGGTCTACCATGCTGGGAATGATAAACTAAAGAGAAATGGGGTTGCATTCGTCATCAAAAAAGACATCTCAAGATCTGTCCTGAAATATAATGTTGTCAGTGATAGAATAATATCCATGCACCTACAAGGAAGTCCAGTTAATATGTCTATTATTCAAATTTATGCACCCACCACGAAGGCCACAAAGGAAGAAAGGGAAGACTTCTATCAGCTTCTGCAATCTGAAATACATCAAACATGCAATCAAGTCATACTGATAGTCACTGGTGACTGGAATGCAAAGGTGGGAAACAAAGAAGAAGGCTCAGTAGTTGGAAAATATGTTCTTGGTGACAGAAACGAAGCTGGAGATAGCATGATAGAATTTTGTCAGACCAATGACCTTTTCATTGCACATACATTTTTTCAACATCATAAATGGAGACTATACACATGGACGTCACCAAATGGAACATACAGAAATCAAATTGATGACATATGTGGAAAGAGACAATGGAAAAGCTCTGTACAAAATGTCAGAAGAAGACTAGGTGCTGATTGTGGATCAGACCATCACCTTCTCATATGCAAGTTCAGACTGAAGCTGAAGAAAATTAGAACAAGTTTTTGAGAGCCACGGTATGATCTTGAGTATATCCCAACTGAGTTCAGAGACTACCTCAAAATTAGGTGTAATGCATTAGACACAAATGATAGAAGACCAGAAGAGTTGTGGCACGACATAAAAGATATCATTCAAGAAGGAAGCAAAAAGTTCTTAAAAAGACAAGAAAAAAAGAAAAGACCAAATTACATGTCAAAAGAGAGAGGAGAATTTGCCCTTGAACATCCAGCAGCTAAAGTAAAAGGAAGACATGATGAAGTTAAGGAACTAAACAGAAGATTTCAGAAGACAGCTCGAGAAGACAAAAACAAATATTATAATGACAT
>VMDO01025857.1:0-27601 GCA_007922755.1 Pedetes capensis | reverse complement strand
ACTATTGTCAGTGCTTCTCTGCTGTGCATAGGGTTTTCAATGGCAGATTGATTTTTGGGAGGGGGTTGCCAGGTCCTTCTCCCAAGCCTACAGCTTCTGGTGTTCCCAGGCGGTCTCCCATCCAGGTACTAACCAGGCCCGACCCTGCTTAGCTTCCGAGATCTGACGGGATCAGATGCCACAGGGCTATGGCTGCAGGTTTTATGAAGCTAGGTGCACCTATATTTGGTGAATAATATATTAATATTATATATATTAATATATATAATCTTGATTGTCCATTCCTTTTACTAATATGTAATGTCCATCTTTGTCTCTTCTGACTAGTTTGGGTTTGAAGTCTAAATTGTCAGAAATTAGTATGCTACTTCTGCTTTTCTTTTTGGTTCCCACTTGCTTAGTATAGTGTTTTCCAGCCTTTACTTTTCAGATTTTTATGTTCTTTGTGGATGAGGTGTATCTCTTGAATCACAAAAATTGAGGGGTTTTGCTTTTTAATCCAGTTGGTCACCTGGTGCCTCCTGATTGATGAGTTGAGACCATTTACACTTAGGGTAATTATTGAGAGGAGCTTGTTATTCTGCATCATTTCAGTGTTTGTTTCTATATCTTGATTCATATTTAGTTTATTGTATTCATGAATTCCCCCCATATCTTTATTCTTTGATCTTGCATTTGAAGTTGTGTTACTACTCCATTGTGTGGTGTTTCATGAAGGATCTTCTGTAATGCTGGTGAAATACTATTTGTCAGTGCTTCTCTGCTATTCATAGGGTTTTTAATGGCTGAATGTTTGGGGGGAGTGAGTTTCCAGGTCCTTCTCCCAAGTCTACAGCACCTGGTGGTCCCAGGTGGTTTCCCATCCAAGTACTAACCAGACCTGACCCTGCTTAGCTTCTGAGATCTCACGGGATCAGATGCCACAGGGGTACAGCTGCAGGCTATTGATTGACTAGTGTAGCTTAAACCAGGTACTTGTTGGAAATTATGGCTAGTGAGGTTGGTGATGAGAGTTTTCCAATTCTATGAATATAAAGGGAGAGGTAAAGTAGTGTAGGGGAAAGCTAGTAGGAGACCATCAGAATTAAGCAACTCTTTAGAGGCCTATACAGAATTAAAAAAAAGAAAGAAAGAAAAACTGTTAGACAAATAGGCAAATATGGGTAAGAATAAAGTCAAACAAACAAAAAAAAACCCCCGAACCACTCAGTCCATGCAGGGGAAAAACAAACAAACAAACAAAAAAAAACCCCAAACAACCACTCAACTCATTCTAATTAGTTCAGACTTTGTGGCAGTCACTCCATTCCTTAAGACTTCCTGCTTTCTTTCTGGATATTGTGAAACAGCAATCCTAGCCCTTCTTTCCAACTGTGCAGCTCAGATCTCAGAGAGGGTACATGCCATCCAGATCCTTCTACCTGCTTATGAGGCACTCCAGTTTTGGTCTTTCTGACTCAAACTGTCCAGTTTCCCACCAAGTCCCTTAGTGTAGTACTGATGGGTGGCCTTTCCTCTCTCAGCCTATAAAGCTGGACTAGGTTTGTCTGTGCAACCCTCACTGTGGACGTTTGGGTCTCACTACTCAGCATTGGCCCACACCAGTCTCCTTTGGGACATGCTCAGTGCCCTAGCAGAAGATGTGCTTCCTGGCGGTTCCAAGTTGTTGGGAGTACTTGCTGTAACCCCCAGTATCTGAGCCATCAGTATCTTGCCTCTGGGTTTGTTTAATTAGATATACCTTATTTGGAGCACTCTCCGTATCTGCTGGGAACTTTTCAGCTTACATTACCCATAGACTCCTCCCGCTTCTCAGGGTGTCTTGTTGCTAGGCTCCAGAATTGTTTACTTAAATGGGCAATGTCCCTGCCACAGCTCCTTAACTGCCCCAGGCTGTTGGGAGGAGTGGGGATGGGGAAGTGGGGATAGGGAGTATGGTGACCCTTTGGCTATGCTCACTTACACAGTGTTACTGCTCCCCCAAAAGGCTTTGGCTACATGGTCCTGCAGTATCCATTCATAGGTCAGACTCAGTTTTTTGCTGTTTTGCTCAGCCTTTTGATTGTGCTTCAGTTACCTGTGGTTGTTTATGTATTTCCCCGTTGGGGCTGGCTTGGCTGGATCCTCATTCTTGTTCCTTATAGCTCCTTTTGCCAAGATTTCGCTTAGTCTGAAAATTAGTTTCCGATAAATTGTGGTGAGGTCTTTTTTTTCATGTGTGTCAGGCTTTGTGCCCCAACTCATCCACAAGGATAAAAGTTCTCACACACTTGCTACTGTTTGCCTGGGTTGAGCCCTTATCAGGTGGCACCTTGCTAGTTCTACTTCGTTCTCCTAAAAGTTTACTGCTTTTGGTTTGATGTTGTAGCATACTTCATTTTTCATTAATTTAAGGCACTCTCCAGAATCTCTTTTCTGAATAGAGACCTCATATACTGTTCGTCCACTCATTCTTCTTCCCTGGTTAAAGTGTGGTTGCTTTCAGTCCACCATCTTAACTGCTTCTTGATTCCTTTTTCTTCAACAGGTGTGATTTACATAACATATTTCACCTGTTGTAATTGTATAATCAGTGAATTGTAGGATATTTATAGAGTTGTACATTCTAATTTATAGTTTTCCATCATCCTGAAAAGAAACTTCATACTATTTACCATCATTACCTGTTATTGCCCCTTGTCCTAGGCAACCACTAATCTATTATTTGTCTCTATTTAGTTTCCTTCTTTGGACATTTCATATGAGTGGAGTCATCCAATATATATTCTGGTTGGCTTCTTCACTGGGCATATTATTTTTCATCTGTGCTTTGGCAAGTATGAGTACTTTGTGCCTTTTTATTATTGAATAGTATTCTATAATATGGATATATCACAGTTTTCTAATTGATTAAGCTGTTGAGCATTAGGGATGTTTCCAGTTTTGGCTATTATGAGTAATGCTTCTATGAACATTTGTGTACAAGACATATATTTTCATTTCTTTTAGGTAAATACCTAAGAGTAGAATTGCTAATTCATATGGTAAAACTACGTTTAATTTTTAAAAGAAAATTCCCAATTGTTTTCCACAGTGGCCATATAATTTCATTCTCCCCAGCCATGTGTAAAGATTCTTACTGACAGTTAATACTGTCCTTTTGATTATAGCCATTCTAGTGGGTGAGAAATGGTACTTTTTGGTTTTTATTTGCATTTCCCTAATGACGAATGATGTTGAGCTTCTTTTCATGTACATATTAGCTATTTGTATGTCTTCCTTTGCCCATTTTAGAATTGAGTTATTCGTCTTTTCATTACTGAGATACAAAAATTCTTTATGTACTCTAGATACAAGACTCTTATCAGAAAAATGGTGTACAGATATTTCCACCCACCTTCAGATTATTTTTTCACTTTCCTCTTTTTAAAAATTAGCCCCTTTAAAGTATGCGGTTCAGTGGTTCTTAGTTATATTCAAAGATTGTACAACCCTTACTACTATCTAATTCCATAACATTTTCATCAGTCTTCAAAGAAACCTCATATCTCTATTCCTCACTCTCTCCCATGACAACTCTTCACTTATTTTCTATCTAGAGTTTGCCTAGTCTGCTGTTTTACTTTCTTGAATAGTATCTTTTGAAGCATAAAAGTTTCAAATTTTGATTAAGTTCAATATACCAGTTTTTTCTTTTATGGTTTTGGTGTCATTACAACTGGGAAATCATTGCTTAACTCCAGATCACAAAGAGTTATTGTTATATTTGTTTCTAAGTGTTTTATAATTTAGCTCTTACATTTAGGTATGTAGGCCATTTTGATTCATTTTTGTGTGTGGTATGTGGTAGAAAATCCAAATTTGTCCTTTTGGATAACGAATTGTTCCAGCCCCATTTATTGAAAGGAATATTTCTTTGAGCCTAAAGTATTTCACTTGTAGACATATACTTGGATCTTGAATTTCTACCCAGTCTTACGTTCTCTGCCTAAAATCCTTTCATTCCACTTTATTTATTTGAGGTACTTAGGGGGGCTTAACCTAAGGCCCCCACACACATACTTTGCCAGCTCTGCCACTGAACTGCACCTATAGCCCCTTTTTATTTTTAATCTTGAGACAAGGTCTTGTTAAATTACGCAGGCTTTCTCTGGCCTTGAACTTGCCATCCTCCTGCCTCCATCTCCGGAATCACTGAGATTTCAGGCATGTGGCACATTGCCTGGCCCATGCTAAAGAAAAGACAATCATTAGCTCATTCTACTTTAATACCTTTGACTTTGTTCCTTGTTTTCTGTTAATGCTCCCACTGTCTTTGTCCTTGCTGAGATTGTTAGCAGTCTCCTACCTGTTTTTCTGGCCTCCTGGTGTGGATTCCCTTTCACTGTTTCCTCATCTATTTTCCATGCTGACCACTTTACTTAATTAATTTACTTGTCTAGCCCCTGTGGCAACTTTGAGTTTGCAAACCCTGGCATAAAATGCCATGTTTTGGCTCTTATAATTCTTCCTGTTCCTTATTTTAGTCACTAAACATTTAGTGTCTATTAAATGACAGCTACTGGTCTAAGCACTGAAGATATACTAGTATATCTGCAAGTGTTTGGTGATTAACTCACCACCTTGAAATGTAGTGACAAAAAAATCACTTAGCTCATGATTCTGTAGATTGATAGTTTGTCCTGGGTTTAGTGGGCGGTTCTTTCTGTCTTGGCTGGGCTCATTTACACATCTATGGTCAGTAAGACAGTTTGCCTCCAAGGGTTGAATGGCCAGCATCTAGGGCAGGGGTCAGCAGTCTGTGCCCTGTTACTGTGTGACCCCCAAGCTAAGAATGTTATTTATATTTTGAAGAGTTATAATAAGAAAATCATATGTCAAAACTTGAATTTTTACTATTTGCCCTTTCCAGGAAAGTGTGTTGATCTCTTGTCTAAGGCAGTGGGAGTTGACTAGACTATTGTGTCTCTTATCCAGTGGCATAGAGTGGACTTTTCACATGGCAGCAACAGGGTTCTGAGAGAGAAGAAACTTCTGATGCTTTGACTGAACTGGCACAGCCTGCTTCGGCTGCATTCTACTGAAAAAAGCAAATCAGAAGCCCAGCTAACATTCACAGAGTCCAGTAGAGACTCCATGTTTTAGTGGGAGGAGCTTCAAAATCACATTTCAAGAGGTGTGGATATGAGGAGATAAATTGTGGCCATTTTTGCAGTCTATCATAAGTAGAGGAAAATAGGCAAAAAATTCTTGCCACTGTAAAGCATATCTTCTAGTGATAGCAGTAAATTCTCATGTCTTATTATACCCCAACATATGCTCTTTAATTCACTCAGACTGCCCTAGTTACATTCCCCTGAATATTCCACTAATTCTCACTTGCCTGTACTTTCAATCATGATTTATAAATACTGAATAAAAGAAAAGTCTGACTTTCCCCCTCATTTTCTTGGTTAACTCCACTCTCTTTGAAGTCTTCTCATTTCTTAGAGGTGTTTCCTGATAGTTTCCTCTGTGCTCTTTGTGCTTTGTATCAAACTGTGTCATGGCACTGGTTAATTCTGAATTATGATTACTAACTTCTTATCTCCTTAGTATGGGAGAAGGACCTGACAATCCACTCCCAAGGCAATCCCGAAACAATCAGCCATTGAAAACCCTATGAGGGTAGCTATGAGTCGGATACTCGATACTGGATGGCACCTAACAACAACAACAATCTCCTTAGTAAGGGTTGAAGATAAGGATCAGGGTCTTGTTTATCTATTTCCATTCCACAGGTATTTACTGTATGCCTATTGTGTGTCAGTCACTATGCTGAGTGCTAGAAGTAAATATGACAGACAAGGAGGGGTCTTGTCTTCATGGAACCACATTAGCAGTATTTGTAAAATAATACTGCTTTTTAGGAAGATTAGTGTATTAGGTTTTGTTTGTTTTGGCCCCAAACCATTTTTCATCCATGAGTCGTCTTATGTTCTATTCTTACAAAACTTTTATCGTTGATGCATTGTTTTTGACTTTTAGTTACATCCTTTATTGTTGTTAGGTGCTGTCAAGTTGCATTCAACTCATTTTAGTTGTTACACAATGTGTTTTGCAAACTAAGCATACTCAGTCTTTATGATAAAATCCATATACTGTTTTGATAGAACTATCTTTTCTTTTCTTGAGTTTTTACTTTTTCCCCCTAGGTACTTGGTCTCCAAGAACAGTGTGCCTTACATATTTTAAATTTCCAATATGAAGTTCTAAATTCTTTTTCCTCAAGGGAAATTGTATTTTAGTGTTTAGTATGGTGCCAAATATATGTTGTTGTTGTTGTTGTTGTTGTTAGGTGCCGTTGAGTCGGTATCCGGTATCCATAGCGACCCTCATAGGGTTTTCAATGGCTGAGTGCTTCGGGATTGCCTTGGGAGTGGATTGCCAGGCCCTTCTCCCATTTTTGTGGTGCTGGGAATTGAACTCGGGCCCTCAGAGACTGCAGCGCAGCGCTTTACCCACTGAGCTAAATCCCAGCCTGCCAAATATATAGTAAGCACTTAATAAGCATTTGTTTATAGTAATAGCCCCTTTGGCTTTTTGTTCCATTGAATGTCACCCAAGATGATTACTCTTGAC
Organism: Pedetes capensis; assembly: GCA_007922755.1. Lineage (NCBI taxonomy): Eukaryota > Metazoa > Chordata > Mammalia > Rodentia > Pedetidae > Pedetes > Pedetes capensis. The sequence goes on along the minus strand of VMDO01025857.1, from coordinate 21,001 downwards.
TGACTTTTTAATGGATAAGTGAATTCTTATCCATTATCCCTCAGCCTAATAAGTATAATGACTTTTTTCATTATGAACACAATGGTACTTGCCTTTTCTCTTCCTTCTCCACTTTACTCTTAAAAATATTAATGCATAAATTTGGGAGTATCTATTTCCCAATTGCTAACCTACTTGAAGCATTTTGAAGATATGCATATGAATTTTACAAATTGATGCCTGCAGAGATGAAACTGAGGACAATTTAGAGAAGTGATTTATTACCTGTAAGGCATTAGTAGTATGATTCTTCTTCACATGTTATTAGATACATCATGTAATTATTTATTTGTGCATGGTTCAGCCATTCATTTAGTAAATTTTTTGAGTATTTTCTATATTGCTTATTGTATGTGAAAGTTGCTAGTGTTAGAAGAATTAAACATAATTGATGTGGGGTGGTATGCCTTTGTTTTATACTTAAATCATGACTTAAGAATTGAAAATATCCTGAAGCCTAGAATATAAACTTTTGTTAGGGGGAAAAAGAGAGAGCAAAGAAGAACTCCACTGATTTTAACATCTTCTAGCAAAGCACTTGAGCATTCTGTAAAATGGAGTGAGATTCTGATATTTTGGACTGAAAGCATAATGCCATAAGTCTTCATAAATGAAAGATTTTTGGAGACACTAATAACATCTGTTTATTATTCTGAGTCTTTAAGAGTCTTATAGTTGAAGTACATTTGTAAGGATTGAATTAGCTGTTTGGAAATAATAATTATTGTAAATATATACATATGAACAAAATATGTTTCTTAGGATGTGTCAGATGAACTATTTAATAATATCTAAGAAGCTCAACATTATGAATAATAGATTTCTTCTAGAATAGTATAAATTATTTTGATTGCAGATTTAGGAAAGTTACAGTGTAATAGCAGAAAAGAGCTGAATAATAATCTCACTAACCTTTTTACAGTGTGTTGTAGAAGAAATACACTCTTCTATAAGTGAAATAATGTAATTCCCATCTATATTACATTTATTTGCATAAGACAAAATTAAAATATGAAAGCATTAACAGGTAAAAATAGATTTTTCTAATGGCCAATTGTTTTTTAAGAATGATGGAACAGCTCACATATTTACAAACCTAAATTATTTTTATTCTTTGTTTTTATTTAAACAAATTAATCTGTAGATTCAGGAAACAAATCAAAAGCTAGGCCATTTGGGGAGTTTAATTCTTTCATTTACTTAAGATGGAAAGGGTGTTATTCAACCATTAAACTGGATAATATTAATAGTTAATGGTGGATGTTAAATACTACTTTTTTCTCATTTGGTGCTTCTTTAATGAACAGATGTAATTTTTTTTGTATTGCAGCACTTTGGGAAATGGAATTGTAGCTATACAACTTATATTACTATGAAACCATTCTTAAAATTCTGATTTTTGAAAGTCTTATTTAAAATGTAGTCTAAAGAATGTCATTTAAAAAGTCTCTTTCCATTTTACACCATAGGCGTTCCAAGACTCAGAACTGTCCCTTGAAAAGGCAATAATTGGGTATTGCTCTATTTATTTTGACAAGATGAATTTGATTCTTTTGTATTCATTCTCTACTGTGTATGTGCCTATATTTATTATCATATGTGAAAAAGAGTACATAGATCCTCTTCTCTTAAAGCATTCCAACTTTTATAAAGATGCATATCCACCTATAGAGTTGTTTGAATGTGACATTAATAAAGAAGATGTCATATAAGAATAAAATCAATATTACCAGGGGTATTAAGGCCATTTTAAAATGAAGTAATTAAAAGTAGCAATCTTAGAAAGGATTTTTTAAAATCTCCCTTTATTTCTTTATTGTTTCTACTCCAATGCTTAGCCAAGTTTTTACATACTGTTGTTTCATATTGTTGTTATTAAATTTTCATATTCATTTGCAGTCTTTTCCTCTTCCCCTTTCCCTCAAACCAATGTGGAACTAAACTCATCCTTATCTATTAATATTTAATGAGTTGGAATTAGACCACATATATGTTACCTTTTAAACTAATTACTACTTCAGTCACTTGTAACGAATTATCTTGATTTTTCTAGACTTTTACTTCCTTTCTTCCTTTTCTTTCTTGCCTATTTCATTAGGTTCTGATTAATTTGAGGTTTTTCGTCTTTTTCTTCCTAGATAATAGAAGGAGAAAGAAGATAGAACATAAGTAAGGATTACTTAATGATTTTTTTTTTTTTTTTTTCGGTACTGGGGGTTGAACCCAGGGCCTTGCGCCTGCATGCTCTGCAAGTGCTGGACCACTGAGCTGCACCTCAGCCCATTTTTTTTTTTTTTTTACTTTTTGAGACAGGGTCTCGCTAAATTACGCAGACTGCCTCTGGTCTCGAACTTGCGATCCTCCCGCCTCCGCCTCCCGAGCCGCTGGGATTACAGGCGTGCGCCACCAATTACTTAATGATTTTTATCCACTTACTATTTAACTATTTTTGCCACTGGCAGAAATATTTACCTACCTTTGTGTGTATTGAAATTAAAATTTAAACTGTATATTTAGTTCCTGTTTGAGTCCACAAGCATAGAGAATCTTTTTGCTGTATATTAGAGCACCATAGTTATAGTTGAGGAGCTAAGAGACAGGTCTTATTTCTTCTATTTGTACTATTGACTGTTTACAATTCTCTTTCAGTGTGCTCTTCAGACCTCAGTAGCAATTAGTCCTTTTTTTATTTTTATTTTTTTATTGTGGTGTTGAAGATTGAACCTAGGGCCATGTGCACAGTAGGCAAGCCCTTTACCACTGAGCTACATTCTCATTCCCACAACCATTTTTTGAAAAAAATTATGGCGTTTTATAATCTCTTCTTTGTCTGTGTGGCCCCTTCTTTTGTTATTCCTCATTATTAGTTCCAACTGTATTTAATTCACCTATCATTCCTGAAATACATATATCTGGTTTTCTCTTCCCTCTGTGCCTTTGCACGTACTAGTCCCTCTACTTGGAGGATTATCTTGCTGTTACCTCCTTCCTCTCTCATCATCTGGCAGCTCTTCAAGTCTATTCTGAGGTCATTTCCTGGGATCATTTCATGACACCTCATTTTCTGGACTATTTGTCACCTCACTTGTATGAGTGCTATGGAAACAAAAATGGAATCTCTCATCTGTCTCTCCTTTGGACAGAGCACTTAAATGTTAGAATGGGAAGGAAACTAAAGTTTGAGTGTCTCTCATGTGCTAGGAAATGTGCTTAGTTGTCCCAATAATTTCCCCAATAATTTCACAAGAACATGATCATATTATATATTATTACATATCTTTATCTGCATCTTATAGTCAGAAAGCTGAAGTTAAATAATTTGCCCAGTTATTAAATGCTAGCATTGGGACTTAAACTTAGGCCTGTTTTGACTCCCCTGTGGTTATTTCATTTTTTACCATACTGCTGCCTTAACTATACAAATGTATTAATTGATGATGAGATAGAGTATAATGTGGTGTGAAGAACATGGACTTGGGCATCATACAGATATGAGTTTGAATTCTAGTTTATTCTCTAACAATTGGCAAGTATTTTAATCTCTATAAATGCTTTTCTTTTTAAAAATGTAATTGACAGCATTACCTACTTCAGAGGATTAAATTAAATAATGTATGTGGAGGGTTTTGCGCAGTGCTAAGCACATAGTATATGCTTCATTATTGTTATTAGGTTCCACTGAGTTGGTGTTCGACTCATAGCGACCCTACATACAACAGGTAAAACATTATTGTCAGTGCTTCTCTGCTATTCATAGGGTTTTCAATGACAGATTGATTTTTGGGAGTGGGTTGCCAGGTCTTTCTTCCATGTGCTTCATAGATGGTAGTTATATCAGGTAAGAATAAACATAGCTGTAAGCAATAAAATAACTGGCTAACAGTAGCCTAAACACTAAGCAAAATAAGATTTTAAGTGGTTTCGCATAATAAAAAGTTAAGAGATAGTCTTCAGTGACTTAAGTTTCTTTTCTTTCTCTTTCTCATAGTCACAGGATATCTGTGAAGTTGCAGGTGTCTGTCCAAAGCTGGAAAAAGTGAGAAGGAAGAAGTGCAGTCAGCCACGTCTATATGTTTTATTAGAAGAGAAAAACCTTTCTGACAGGTCCCTGTTACACTCACTGCTGGAACTGGTCGCATGGACTACGGGAAGAGCTTAACTGCTCTCCTAACCAGTCTTTCCATCATCCAAGCTTTCATGAAAAAGACTGAGAGAGTGGAGAACAGGGTGGTTGGAATTAGGCCAACAGTCATTCTTTTGGGAGAAGCACATTGCTTCCTCATGTAAAGTTGGAGAGCTGTCTTCCACAGTGGTGGTGGTGGTGGAGGAGATGATAATGCTATATGATGACATAGCACTGAAAACTGTCACACAGTATGTTTATCATTTTGTAATCTAAAGAATTTAAGAAAGCATTATTTATTATTTTAAACCATGTCAAATAAAAGCTAAGAATAAATCAACTCTTCTTAAATAATACTTAGGTACCAACATTTTGCAAAATGGACTTTTCAGGCATTTTCCTATCTCATTGGCTTAAAAATCCTTAAAAATATTACTCCTGCTCCTTCTGACTTTTGTACCTCCTTACACCAAACAACAAAAACCAGGTAGAGAGCAACTACCACCAAATAGACAATAACAAAACATAACACTGTTGAAGTTCCTCTGATAGTCTATTGATTGTTGCTCCCCGCTTTACCCTACCCCACTCCCCTTTTTATAAGATCTAAGCTTCAGCATCAACTGCTCAAGGGTGGTGGTATTCTTAAGGCCACTTCTTCTTCCCTAATGTCTCATGTTTGGGACCTTCCCTACTGCCCATATCCGACTCAATGAAAATAATAGAATCTTCTGTGTTCTGCCTTCTACTAAGGTTCCTATTATTGGAATCTTCCACAATTATTAGACTTCCTTCAGCCTTCTTACCCTGTTGACTTTTTGCTGATTGGAAAGAGAAAAGGGAGACTAAACTGTGGAGCTGCTTTGCTAGTGACTTGGGAGGATATGTTACTTAAATGCTTATTTTGATTTTGGAATGAATTTTGTCGTAGAAATAGTATGTAAAGGATGTTGGGTTGTGTACTATTACTACTTTTCTAGTTCAACAACATTTTGGCATTTACAAATGATGTGACATCTAACTACCCTTATACATAATTCCCATAAGGACATGCCTTACGACTTCCAACCAATTTGAAAACAAGCATTTGAAGTAGACTGTCTTGAGTTCAATGACCTATTTTTGGGTTTCACCTTTCTATCTCTTGGTAGGATGTTGGATTAACATACACTAATCCAAAGTGAAAAAGAGTTTCACCTTTCTATCCCTTGGTGGTGGTGTTGTTAGGTGCCATCGAGTCGCTTTCCGACTCATAGCGACCCTCTGTACAACAGGGGAAACACTATTGTCATTGCTTCTCTGCTGTTCATAGGGTTTTCAATGGCAGATTGATTTTTGGGAGGGGGTTTCCAGGTCCTTCTCCCAAGCCTATAGCTCCTGGTGTTCCCAGGCGGTCTCCCATCCAGGTACTAACCAGACCCGACCCTGCTTAGCTTCCGAGATCTGACGGGATCGGATGCCACAGGGCTATGGCTGCAGGCATCCCTGGGGTAGGATGCTGGATTAACACACATCATCCAAAGTGAAAAAGCAGAGGAAGCCGAGGACATGGGTATTTCATTGCCTGATTAACTAGTCCCTGTGTAGTAAAAACCTAAGAATGCTAAAAAAAATCTGATTCTTACTGTAGAATGAAATATATTCTTTTCTATGGGTACTCTGTACATTTTTTCTTTTTAGCATTAATATTCTGAAGCTTCAGTTAATTTTCCATATTTCTTTACTCAGAGAACTTAAAGGTATATATGTAGAGAATAACATCTAATTATTGTATTGTTCTTAGTGAATTTCATTCTTGGGCTCAAATAAATTGCTTTACAAATTGATGTTAATGTTAGATTTTCTAGATCCTTAGATTCATTGGATGTAAAAACCATCATTCAGATTGTCATTCAGATTGTTGTTGTTAGGTGCCATGTCAGGTCTGACTCAGTGGCCCTATTTACAATAGAATGAAACAGTACCCAACACTGCCATGCCTGGTGCTATTGTCAGTGATTCTCTGCTATTCATAGAGTTTGCCATGGCTGATTGTTTTTGGAGTGGGCTGCTGGGTCTGGTTTTGTTTTGGATTGTTTTGGGAGTGCTGAGCACATAGTATGTGCTTTATAGATAGTAGTTATATCAGGTAAGAATAAACATAGCTGTAGGCAACAGAATTAATTGTGGATTGTTTTGGGAATGGGCACTGGGTATTCCCAGACAGTCTCCCATCCAAGGACCAACCAGGCCCAATCCTGCTTAGGTTCCAGTGATCTGACAAGGTCAGATGCCAGGGTGGTTTGACTGTAGACAGTCACTCAGAAACCACTGATGACTTATGCAGTAATAATAAACATGGTGATTATCAAAGTTCAGCTTCCAAACATTGAATGGAACTATATACACTTTACTGTCACAACTTTTAGAAACTGTTTTGAAATAGATAAAGAAAAGACAAGATATGTTGAGAAACAGATGTCATATGACTAAAGTACCCAGCTGTGCAGTAACAAAATGAATCTCATGCCAATTAGTTAACAATTCTTTGGCAGTCAGAGATGTATGTAAAGCAATAAACACAGCATGGGGAAATAAAAAAAAATTAAAAGTGTTTTCTGAGCCGAAAACATTGGCAATGTCTGATATGCCATCTGTGTTACTGAAAAGTTGATTTTATTGTGAGTAGGTCATACCAAGGTCACGTTAAGAAAACAAATCGATTAATACATTAGAGTCGTAAATAGTAGCACTAAATGTAGTCTTGATGCTTTGATTTAGTGAAAAATATTACTTAAATAAAATAAATTCCACTTGATATAAATCTAAACAATTTTATATTAGTTGTTTTGTGTGTCATGAAATAGATTTTGTTGTTGTTGTTCAAATCTTCTTTGAATTCTTTCAGATCAAATGATTCCTTATTTTAAAAACTTATATTGAAATGTTTCTTTGCCAGATTTGATGAATTGCCACTTAGCTACAAAGTATAACACTATTGACCTTTTATTGTCATGGTCTTCTCTGAGAAGGAGCAGGGCTATTGCATCTTAAAAGTCTATCATCTTTGATTGAGTGCTTGGTGAAGACTTTAGGGTTGGCCTACTTAGGCTAAAAGTTCATTTTTCAGTATTTAAAGTAATCTTCCACTTGACTTTCCCTTGTTGTTGTTATGTGCCATTGAGTCAGGTCTGACTAATAGTGACCCTGTGTACAACAGAACCAAACACTCATGGACACTGTACCATGCATATGTTTTTTTGTAAAAAACCCATTGTTACAGACACTATGTTAATCCTTCTAATTGAGAGTTTTCCTTTTTTTCATTGACCTGACACTCTCCCAAACATAATGTCCTTCTCCAGGGATTGATCCCTCCTAGTGTTTCTTTGTTCTGTTTAAATGACTGCTTCATGGTCCATGTACACATTCCTCATGGACACAATTAAATGCTCTGGTATTCCCATTCTTTGTAATGTTATCCATAATTTGTTGATCCACACAGTCAAATGCCTTTACATAGTCAATAAAACATAGATAGACCTTTTTGTGGTATTTTCTGCTTTCAGCTAATATCCATCTGACATCAGCAATGATGTTCCTTGTTTAATGCCCACTTCTGAATTTGACTTGATTTTCCAGCACTTCTCTGTCTCTGCACTGCTTCAGTCACTTTTGAATGATCTTTAGCAAAGTTTTACTTACGAATGATATTGTTCGATAGTTTTCACATTCATTTGAATGCCCTCTCTTGGGAATAGGCACAAGTACAGATCTCTTGGCATAAGCAAGTGAGCCCCTCTAGTGCTGCATCTGTTTGTTGAAACACTTCTATTGGTATTCCATCAATTACTGGAGTCTTGTGTCTCACCAATTCCTTCAAGGCAGCTTCCACTTCTTCCTTCAGTACCATTGGTTCCTGATCATATGCAACCTCTTGAAATGGTTGATGGCGCACCAATTCTTTTTAGTATAACGACTCTGTGTATTCCTTCCATCTTCTTTTGATGCTTCCTGTGTCAGTTAATATTTTAATTAATGTTCTATGTCAATTAATAATTAGAATTCTTCACTATTGCCACTTGAGTCTTGAATTTTTCTTAAATTCTTTAAGTTTGAGAAAAACAGAGTATGTTCTTCTCTTTTGTTTTTCTATCTCCAGCTCTTTACATGTCATTATAATGTTCAATTTTGTCTTCTTGAGCTGCCCTTTGAAATTTTCTGTTTAGTTCTTTAACTTCGTCATGTCTTCCTTTTACTTTAACTGCTCTGCATTCAAAGACAAGTTTCAGAATCTCTTTTGACATGTAACTTGGTCTTTTCTTTTCTTCTTATCTTTTTAAATACCTTTTATTTTCTTCATAATGATGTCTTTGATGTCCTGCCCAACTCATCTGGTCCTTGATCATTAGTTTCTGATGCATCAAATCTGTTCTTGAGATGGTCTCTGAATTCAGGTGGGATATACTCAAGGTCATATTTTCGATTTTGTACAATTGTTCTAATTTTCTTCAGTTTCACTTTGAACCTGCATATGAGCAGTCGATGGTTTGATCCATAATCAGTACCTGGTCTTGTTCTGACATTTGATATTGAATTTTTCCATCATCTCTTTCCACAAATGTAGTTAATTTGGCACCTGTATGTTTCCATCTGGGTAATTCCATGTGTATAGTTGCCATTTATGTTGTGAAAAATATATTTGCAATGAAAAGGTCATTGGTCAGACAAAATTCTATCACGTAATCTCCAGCATTGTTTCTGTCACCAAGGTCATATTTTCCTACTACTGAGCAATCTTCTTTGTTTCCAACTTTTATATTCCAGTCACCAGTACTTATCAGTGCATCGTGATTGCATTTTTGATCAATTTCAGACTGCAGAACATGGTAAAAATCTTCACTTTCTTCATTTGTGGCTTTAGTGGTGGATGCATAAATTTGAATAATAGTCCTTTTACCTGGCCTTCCTTATACGCACATGGACATTATTCTATCACTGATAACATTGTACTTCAGGACAAATCCTGAGATGTCTTTTTGGATGATGAATGCAACCCCATTTCTCTTTAAGCTATCATTCCTGGTGTAGTAGACCATCTAATTATCTGATTCAAACTGGCCAATACCAGTCCATTTTAGATCACTGATGCCTAGAATGTTTTGACTATGCACTCTTTTTCCCTTTTGAGGATTTCTGATTTTCCTAGATTCATACTATGTACATTCCATATTCCAATTATTAATGGATGTTTATAATTGATCCCCCCCACATGTCTGTCAGTTTGCCGCACTGTGGGGGCTTGTGTGTTGTGCTGAGGCTGAGAGCTCTGCCACTGTAACCTCAGACATGAGCAAGGTTACCCATGGTGGACAGGTTTTCAGCTGAGCTTCCAGACTAAGACAGACTAGGGAGTAGGACCTGGCGAGCCACTCCCGAAACAACTAGCCATTGAAAACCCTATGGATAGCAAGGAGACCCTGTCAGATATAGTGCCTGAAAATGAGGCCCCCAGGTTGGAAGGCACTCAAAAGACTACTGGGGAAGAGTTAGTTGCCTCCTCCAAGTAGAGTCTACCGTGATGATGGAAATGGAGTAAAACCCCAGGGTGCTCAACTTGCTGATGTGGCACAACTCAAAATGAGGAGAAACAACTGTAAACATCCATTAATAATGGAACATGGAATGTACATAGTATGAATCTAGGAAAATTAGAAATCGTTAAAAGAGAAATGGAGCGCATAAACATTGACATTCTAGGTATCAGTGAGCTAAAATGGACCGGCATAGGCCATTTTGAGTCAGACAATCATATGGTCTACTATGCTGGGAATGATAAACTAAAGAGAAATGGGGTTGCATTCATCATCAAAAAAGACATTTCAAGATCTGTCATGAAATACAATGTTGTCAGTGATAGAATAATATCCATACACTACAAGGAAGGCCAGTTAATATGACTATTATTCAAATTTATGCACCCACCACTAAGGCCACAAATGAAGAAAGGGAAGACTTTTATCAGCTTCTGCAATCTGAAATAGATCAAACATGCAATCAAGACATACTGATAATCATTGGTGACTGGAATGCAAAAGTTGGAAACAAAGAAGAAGGCTCAGTAGTTGGAAAATATGGTCTTGGTGACAGAAACGAAGCTGGAGATCTCATGATAGAATTTTGTCAGACCAATGACCTTTTCATTGCAAATACATTTTTTCAACATCATAAATGGAGACTATACACATGGACTTCACCAGGTGGAACGTACAGGAATCAAATTGACTACGTATGTGGAAAGAGACGATGGAAAAGCTCTGTACAAAATGTCAAAACAAGACCAGGTGCTGACTGTGGATCAGACCATCAACTTCTCATATGCAAGTTCAAACTGAAGCTGAAGAAAATTAGAACATGTATACGAGAGCCACAGTATGACCTTGAGTATATCCCACCTGAGTTCAGAGACCACCTCAAAAATAGGTTTAATGCATTAGACACAAATGACAGGAGACCAGAAGAGTTGTGGCATGTCATAACAGATATCATTCAAGAAGGAAGCAAAAAGTTCTTAAAAAGACAAGAAAAAAAGAAAAGACCAAATTACATGTCAAAAGAGACACTGGACCTTGCCCTCGAACTTTGAGCAGCTAAAGCAAAAGGAAGACATGAGGAAGTTAAGGAACTAAACAGAAGATTTCAGAGGGCAGCTCGAGAAGACAAAAACAAATATTATAATGACATGTGCAAGGAGCTGGAGGCAGAAAACCAAAAGGGAAGAACATGCTCTGTGTTTCTCAAGCTTAAGGAAGTGAAGAAAAAATTCAAGCCTTGAGTGGCAGTAGTGAAAGATTCTACAGGGAAAATATTAAATGATACAGGAAACATCAAAAGAAGATGGGAAGAATACACAGAGTCATTATACAAGAAAGAATTGGTAGATGACCAACCATTCCAAGAGGTTGCATATGAAGAGGAACCAATAGTGCTGAAGGACGAAGTGGAAGCTGCCTTGAAAGAACTGGCGAAACACAAGGCTCCAGGAATTGATGGGATACCAATAGAGATGTTTCAACAAACAGATGCAGCACTGGAGGTGTTAACATGTTTGTGCCAAGAGGTTTGGAAAACAGCTACTTGGCCAACTGACTGGAAGAGATCCATATTTGTGCCTATTCCCAAAAAAGGGCATTCGACTGAATGTGCAAACTATCGGACAATATCATTAGTATCACACACCAGCAAAATTCTACTAAAGATCATTCAGAAGTGACTGCAGCAGTATGTAGACAGGGAACTACCAGAAAATCAAGTGGGATTCAGAAGAGGGCGGGGAACCAGGGACATCATTGCTGATGTCAGGTGGATATTAGCTGAAAGCAGAGAATATCAAAAAGATGTCTGTCTATGTTTTATTGACTACGCAAAAGCATTTGATTGTGTGGATCACAACAAATTATGAATAACACTTCGGAAAATGGGAATACCAGAACACCTAATTGTGCTCATGAGAAATGTGTACGTGAACCAGGAGGCAGTTGTTCGAATAGAACAAGGAAACACTGAGTGGTTTAAAGTTGAGAAAGGTGTGCGTCAGGGCTGTATACTTTCACCCTATCTCTTCAATTTATATGCTGAGTAAATAATCCCAGAAGCTGGACTTTATGAGGAAGAACGTGGCATCAAGATTGGAGGAAGACTCATTAACAGCCTGCATTATGCAGATGACACAACTCTGCTTGCTGAAAGTGAAGAGGATTTAAAACATTTACTGATGAAGATCAAAGATCATAGCCTTCAATATGGGTTATGACTAAACATCAACAAAACAAAAATCCTTACAACTGGGTCAGCACGCAACTTCACAATAAATGGAGAAAAGATTGAGGTTGTCCGAGATTTTGCTTTGCTTGGCTCTATAATCAACACCCAAGGAAGCAGCAGTCAAGAAATCAAAAGATGCATTGCTCTAGGAAAAGCTGTGGCAAAAGATCTCTTTAGAGTATTGAAAAGCAAAGATGTCACATTGAAGACGAAGGTGCATCTGACTCATGCCATGGTATTTTCAGTGGCATCATATGGTGTGAAAGCTGGACATTGAACAAGAGAGACAGAAGAATTGATGCTTTTGAATTGTGGTGCTGGAGACGTTTATTGAATATACCAGGGACTGTCAAAAGAACCAACAAATCTGTCCTAGAAGAAGTGCAACCAGAGTGCTCCTTGGAAGCAAGAATGGCCAAACTGCGTCTTACATATTTCGGACATGTAGTCAGGAGAGAACAATCCCTGGAGAAGGACATCATGTTTGGGAGAGTGGCAGGTCAATGCAAAAAAGGAAAACCCTCCACCAGATGGATTGACACAGTGTCTGCAACAATGGGCTTAAACATAAATAAGATCGTGTGCCTGGCACAGAATCGGCAAGTGTTTCAATCTGCTGTACATAGGGTCGCTATGTAACAACAACAACAACAACAACATAATTGTTCCTTCTCATTTTGAGTCGTGCCACATCAGCAAATGGGGGTTCCTGAGGTTTATTCCATTTCCGCCATTGAAGTTTACTCTACTTTGAGGAGGCAACCCTTCCCCATTTGTTTCCTGAATGGCTTTCAGCCTGTGGGGCTTATTTTCTGATACTATATTTGACAGCCCTTCTCTGCTATTGATAGGGTTTTCAATGGCTAATTGTTTTTGGAGTGAGCTATCATGTCCTTCTCCCTAGTCTGTCTTAGTCTGGAAGCTCAGTTGAAACCTGTCCATCATGGGTGACCCTGCTGGTATCTAATACTGGTACCATAGCTTTCAGCATTACAGCAACACTCAAGACGCCATAGTATGGCAAACTGACAGACTTTTCCCTGTAGGACTGGAAATGAAAAGACTTATACCCACAGGTTGTTTATGTTACATCAGCTCTTTGTAATTGTGTTGATTCAGGTTTTTTCTTCCTTAATTATTTAGAAACATTGCAATCTGAAGCATGGAATTTTATTAGAGTGAGAGTGAAACAAACACCTTAAAACATTATAGAAATCAGGGCCAGCTGGGCGTGGTGGCACATGCCTGTAATCCCAGCTGCTTGGGAGGTGGGGCCAGGAGGATCACAAGTTCAAGACCAGAGGAAGTCTGCGTAACTTAGCAAGACCCTGTCTCAAAAAGTAAAGGAAAAAAAAAAAAAGGGCTGGGGGTACAGCTCAGTTGTCCAGCACTTGCAGAGGCCCTGGGTTCAACCCCTAGTACCGCAAAAAAAAAAAAAAAAAAAAGAAAGAAAAAGAAATCAGGGCCAATATAATTTGTCTGAAAATGAAAATGAAAACTGTAATTAAACATTTACTAATGTGTGAGTATGATTAAATTATCCCATGTGTCTGTCAGCTTGTTGTTCTCTGGGGGCTTGGGTGTAGTTTTTATGGTGAAAGCTGTACCACCAGTATTCAGATACCAGCAGGGCCACTCATGGTAGACAGGATTCAGCTGAGGTTCCAGACTAAGATAGGAAGAAGAACTCTGCAGCCCACTCTCAAAATAATTAGCCATTGAAAACCCTATGAACAGCAGAGAAGCACTGTCAAATATAATGCAGGAAAATGAGCCCCGAGGCTGGAAGGCATTCAAAAGACAGTTGGGGAAGAGCTGCCTCCTCAAAGTCGAGTTGACGTTAATGATGGGAATGGAGTAGTGCCCCTAGGACATCCTTTTGCTGATGTGGCATGACTAAAATAAGAAGAAACACTGGCTACAACAGTGGGCTCCAACATGAAAAATGATTGTGTGTATGGCAGTGTTGGGTAGTGTTTCGTTTTGTTTTACCTAGGGTTGCTGTGAGTCAGATTTAACTCAATGGTACCTAACAACAAAGAACGTTATTAAATTAAGCTGCAAAAATTGATAGGCTTCAGTTTTCATATTCTTGCATTAGTCATCTGCAATAAATTAAAAACATACTTTTATTTTGATTTAACTACTTAGATGAAAACAGAAGTTTTTATAATATGGATCAGGAAAGAAATTCTTTAATTAGAATATTCAAATTTCTTTATAATTAAATTTTTTTCCTAACTAAAACCTAGGATTCTAAAAGTCTTGGGATTCCACAAAAAATGTTACTGTTCTGATTATGGTATCTACAAAAATCTTGACTCATTGTCTGGTTTTGTTTTTGCCTATATAGCTTACTTCTGATTAGAGTTGGAAATATTTTACACACAGACTACAGTCAGTCTGCCTTATTGAGGATGGGGGTGGGATTTTTGGTTAAACACCAAACTGTACCTTATGGAGCTTAAGTAGGAAGTGTAGAGAAAGTGCTGCATGCTGCGGAAAGAGTGAATTATAACGTTCTCACTCGTATGTGAGAAATGAACCTTTCTAAAAAGAAGAAAAAATCCTATACATAAGTTGATATATAAAAATGCATAGTTAACTGAGGCAAAAAGGGACAATAAAAGACTAGAAAGAAGGAGGGAGGGAGCTAGCAAAGGGAAATGAGGACTGTGGAAGGTGGAATGGGGAAGAGAATCAATGGGATAAAGGGATAAAAGGGAAAAAGACAATCTCAATGTAAAGGATGCAACTTCATGAGTAAATGGGAAACTTTGTAAGTGGATGAAAGTGTAACCAAAAGTGATGTTGTTGTTGTTGTTGTTAGGTGCTGTTGTGTCAGTATCTGACTCATAGCGACCCTGTGTACAACAGGCTAAACACTATTGTCAGTGCGTCTCTGCTGTTCATAGGGTTTTCAATGGATGATTGATTTGTTTGGGAGTGGATTGCTGGGTCCGTCTCTCAAGCCTACAGCACCTGGTGTTCCCAGGTGGTCTTCTATCCAAGTACTAACCAGGCCCGGCCTGGTTAGCTTCCAAGATCTGATGGGATCAGATACCACAGGGCTCCGGCTGCAGGCAAAAGTGATGTAGTGGTCGTATAATGGAAAAAGCAAATGCTGTATTCCTCTATACCCCACCAACATTTATCAATAAAGGGGGGAAAAGTGAATTATAAATAAAAAATGGAAAGAGTGAGAGGAAAGAAAAGAGTTATTATTGACATTTAGAGATTTTCTGCAGAGCATTCTAGATATTCCACTAGTTCGCACAGTGTCTTTGTGAAGTAACGTCTTATAGAAGATTATAGAAAAGGAGTGTCTTTGAATTAACCCAGACTCAAAAAGAGAAATATAACATATGTTCTCACTCATATGTGGGAGCTAAATCTAACGTAAAGAAAGAAAAATAACTATGCATATGTAGATATATAAAAATGAACAGTCATACCTATCTAAGAAGAGAAAATATTAACAGATCAGGAAGAAGGGGAGAGGGGATCAGCAGGTGTGAGCAGAGGTTGGGAAAGGTGAGAAGGGGAAGGGAAATAATATAGAAGGTTAAACAGGGAGAGGAAACTCTTAAAATACAGGATGCAACTATATGAACCCATCAAAAAAGTCAATGAGAATATAATCCATGATGGCAAAGCAAAACAAACAAAAGGAGCTTCTTGTAACAGTTATTATATAACTATATTTATTTTTCAAGATGAAGAAAATGCCGGGCACAGCAGTGCACTCCTGTAATCCAGCGGCTCGGGAGGTGGAGGCAGGAGGATTGCAAGTTCCAAACCAGAGGCAGTCTGTGTAATTTAGCAAGACCCTGTCTCAAAAAGTAAAAAAAAAAAGGGCTGGGGGTGCAGCTCAGTGGTCCAGCACTTGCAAAGCATGCAAGCATGAGGCCATGGGTTCAACCCCCAGTGCCACACACACACACACACACACACACACACACACACACACACAAAAGATGAAGAAAACAATTGTTAATTGAATTTCTGTAACACAATAGTTCAGAAACTATATTTACTTGATTAAAAACCATAATTTCAAAAATCATCATTAAAGCAAATTTTCATATTTAAAATTTGTCAAAGTTGTTATGAAAGAAGCAGTCATTACATGGAAGGCATTTGAGTTTTCCTATAATTCTGTATTTTATTTTTGAAGAAAGAGTTTTAATATTTGTTGCAAGTCTTTATTATACCATTGCCACTACATTATTATTGGTTCTTATCATCATGGTCAGCTGTCAGAAGGAGCAGGGGTTTGCATTAAATCCTTTCCATTTTTATCTCAGTAATTCCAAATTTGCCTTTAAGATAATTATATTAGTCAGCTTTCCATGACTGTAATGAAATAGCTGAGGCAATTAACTTATAAACAGTAAAGAGTTATTTTGGTTCTCATTTCTGGAGGGTTCAGTCTAAGATTGGGTGACCCCATTACATTGAGCTCCTGGTAAGGACAGCACACCATGGTGAAAGAGTGTGATGGAGCAAACCATTTACATTCCATGAGGCAGGGAGAGTGAGAGCAAGAGCGAGAGCGAGAAGGGCAGGCAGGTAGGGGCCTGGATGTAATAATTCCCCTTAAGGGCTCACCCCCAATAACTTAAGAACTTCCCATGAGTCTCTACCTCTTAAAAGTTCTACCACTTCCCAATAGCACCAGCTGGGGATCAAGTTTTTAACACATGGCCTTGGGGTGAATAGTCAAACATCCAAATGCTAGCAGGGATATTTAACTTATTAATGAGTTCATACCATGAGTCATCCTGTGGGCAGTGTGACTTTTTGAGATGTTTCTTCATTCTGGGGATTTGTTGTTTCCTTATCTAGAAAGTAAAAAGTATGATATAATTCATGAGCTCTCCATTCTCTTTTCTAGAAGACAATAGACTTATTCAGTCCCAATTCTGTAACATGATATTTAAGGCTTTTGACAGCCAGAAGTCTTTAAAGTTATCTTTTATTTATATTCACAAATCCTATTGTACTATTCATTCTCTAGACTTACAAATTCTGTTTATAGGCCCCAGGCGGAAGTAATTAGCTAATCTCCTCCTTTAGCTCCATCTGTAATTCTCTCTGTTTTTGTGTGGTCAGAGGGACCTCTCTTTACCTTGTCGGTCCTATGTAACAGACACTGTGCTAAGTAGTTTAAATGCATTCTTTTCTAATTCTGTCCTCTTTTCAACCCTATCGTAGGTAGGCACTATTGTTATCCTCACTTTAGAGAGGAAATAGGAATCTATAGAGATGAAGTCATTGCCCAGTGTACACAGCTGGAATGAGTCAGAGAAAAACCTCTAACTCAGGAGTGGTTTGAAAAAGACTATGTACATCTTAACCTGTAGGTGACATTGATTCCTCTGTATTAGTAGCAGTCATCAAGTCCTACTGATTTTACCTCTTAAATAGGACTTGAGAGTGTTTAGTCACCTATCCTTACCCTGCCATTACCTTCAATTTAGATTCTTCATCATCTTTATCTTGAGTATTGTATTAGCCGGGGCTGGGATTTAACTCAGTTGATAGAGCGCCACTCTGCAGTCTCTGAGGTCCTGGGTTCGATTCCCAGCAGTGCAAAAATGGGAGCAGGATGTGGCAATCCACACCTAAGGCAATCCCGAAACAATCAGCCATTGAAAACCCTATAAGGGTTGCTATGAGTCGGACACAACTCAACAGCACCTAACAACAACATTGTATTAGCCTCCCAACTTGTCTCTGTGTACCTAGTTTTACCTAACACATTAGATAATCTATATTTCTAAATGTCTTCCTTATTACCTATAGGCTAAAATACAAGACCATCAACATTTATAATGTCCCCAATTTATATTACCTGCTCACTCCCACTTTGTATTATATTGTAAATTCTTTGAGTATGAGAGCTAGTATCTTTTTATTCCTCACCATATTGTAGACAGAGTAACTGCTCTGCAAATAATTATTGACTTAACCAGATAGACCTATGCAGTTGGCGTAGTCTTAGCTTAGCAATTCAGTATTTTTGCTGGAATTAAAACAAATTACTCAAACTAAATGTTGTGGTGCATGATTGTAGGAGAATTGTGAGTTTGAGGCCAGAGGCAGTCCATGCAACTTAGCGAGACCTCTTCTCAAAATAAAAAATAAAAAAGGGAGACCTAGGAGTGCAATTAGTGGCAAAACACTTGCCTAGCAAGTGCAAGGCCCTGGGTTCAACACCCCAGTACTAATAAATAAATAAATAAATAAATAAGAATTATTCTGTGTTGTAGTAATAGTAGAATTATTTTCAAATGTTAACAATTCACGCATTATTATTTTAGCATGTTGTTGTTGTTGTTAGGTGCCGTGGAGTTGGTATATCTGATTCATGGCGACCCTATGTACAACAAGGTGAAACTCTATTGTCAGTGCTTCTCTGCTATTCATAGGTTTTTCAATGGCTGATTGAGTCTTGGGAGTGGGTTGCTGGATCCTTCTCCCAAGCCTACAGTATCTGGTGTTCCCAGGTGGTCTCCCATTCAAGTAGTAACCAGGCCGAACTCTGCTTAGCTTCCAAGATCTGACAGGATTGGATGCCACAGGGCTACAGCTGCAGGCATACAGCCATTTAGTTCTATTAATTTGAATTAGGAAAATTTAAAGATATTGCATACAATTGTTTATAGTTTCTATAGAATTATATTTTTTTTTTCCTAGAAGGGAATTAATAGAAATTGAGACAAAGCAAGTGCATGTACTAGGTTTTGGACATTTATTTTGATATAGAGTAAAAATTAGCAGGCATTGCCTCTTTGTTAGAAATTTGACTTCTGACAAGTTACTAATAGACATGTTGTTGTTGTTAGGTGCTGTGGAGTCCAGTCTGACTCATAGCAACCCTGTGTATAGCAGATCAAAACACTTCCTGATTCTGTGCCAGGCACACCATCTTATTTATGTCCATTGTTGCAGACACTGTGTCAATCCATCTGGTGGAGGGTTTTCCTTTTTTTTTGTTGACCCACCACTCTCCCAAACATGATGTCTTTCTCCAGGGATTGATCTCTCCTGACTACATGTCCGAAATATGTAAGATGTAGTCTGGCCATTCTTGCTTCCAAGAAGCACTCTGGTTGCACTTCTTCTAGGACAGATCTATTGGTTCTTTTGGCAATAGTTGTCTCCAGCACCATAATTCAAAGGCATCAATTCTTTTCCTGTCTCCCTTGTTCAGTATCCAGCTTTCACAACCATATGATGCAACTGAAAATACCATGGCATGAGTCAGGTGCACCTTTGTCTTCAATGTGACATCTTTACTTTTCAGTACTCTAAAGAGATCTTTTGCCACGGCTTTTCCTAGAACAGTGCATCTTTTAATTTCTTGACTGCGGCTTCCACGCATTTTGATCAACACTAATAGACATAGGCTGTGCTTTTTGTATATTCATTTCTTTTTTTAAAAAAAACATAATTCACATATAGTAACATTTCCTCTTTTATAGTAGTACATTTCAGCATCTTTTAGTAAATCCACAAATTTATACAAATATTACACGAGGATTCTGGGATGATATTGGAATAGGAAGCATCCAGAATCTGTCTTCTCACCTAGACAACACTTGCACCAGCAGAACTTTTGTAACTCTTCTGGAACTATCGAATCTATTGAAAACAACTGTGACTTCCTGGGAGAGGCTGAGATGATAAATTATGGTTATTTTGGTCAACTTCAGCTCTTTGCACTGTAGCAGTTACTCATGCCCTCTCTCAACTCTATGGCAGGCAGTTGTATAGGTGTTCTAGAATCAACTTGCACACAGTTTGTAGGAGCCAAGGTAGGCAACTGCCCTATAGATATTGGAGATTTGTGCACTGATTGCTGCTTCCGATTACAGAGATCCAGACAATGAGGTAAGTAACTGTTACTGCTTTCCCTCATTGTTGCAAGCCATCTTCCTTCTGGTGGTAGTGACTTCCAGTGTATATAAAGGATTGATGCCTCTGCCATCTCATTTTTCTCTTTTTCTCCTTTGGAAGCCAGACATTAAAGGTTATGATTTTCTTATGCAACTGCACATGTAGAGAAAATTAGAAGTGACTGTGCAAGCCCAGGGAAGGCACAGGTTCAGAAGACACCTGAGAAGACTTTAAGCATACAGTTCAGGGTAATTATTGGCACAAATATAGCCTACAGCAACCAATAAGGAAACAAACAAAACCCAGCAAACTCCAGGGAAGGGAGAGAATTTGATTTCTAGAGTAACCTCATTATTAGATTTAAATGTCTAGTTTTTGACATAAGAATTACAAAACATGCAAAGAAACAAGAAAGTATGGCTTATTTACTGGAAAACATAAATCAACAGAAACTTTCCCTAAAAAATATTGTGACATGTGTAAAAATACTGAAGAAAAGTGAACAGAGTTTAAGAATTCTGTAGTACACCATCAAGCAGACCAATGTATACATTGGGGCATCTCAGAAGGAGAAGAGAGAGAGAGAGAGAAAGAGGAAGAGAGAATATTTGAAGGAACAGTGACTAAGTTGTGATAAAAGATATGAATATAAATATCCAAAAAGCTCAAGAAAGTCCAAATGGTATGAACTAAAACAGACCCAAGCTGAGACATGTTATAATCATCCTTTGAAGGGCAGAGTCTTGAAAGCAACAAGACAGAAGCAACTTGTCACATACAATAGATCATCAGTACTGATGATCAGCAGATTTCTCATCAGAAGGTTGTAGGCTGACATATTCAAAGTGCTAAAAGGAAAAAACTGTTAATGAAAATTCCTATCTTCACCAGAATTGACCTTCAGAAGTGAAGGGGAAAGTAAGATGTTCTCAGGTAAGCAAAAACAGAGGGAGTTTATTTCCACTAGACCTGTTCTGCAAAAAATGTTACAGAGAGCTCTGCAGGATAAAATAAAAGAACGCTAGATATCTCAAAACAATTTGAAGAAATAAAGATGTCAATTATAGATGCCAATTATAAAAGCTAGTTTTTATAGCTTATAGCTTTTAAAAGCTATATTTTATAGTTTTA
>VMDO01025856.1:0-27599 GCA_007922755.1 Pedetes capensis | reverse complement strand
TGTGGCTAGCTCTTTCCCATTGTTCAGATTCAAATACTGCCTCTTTGGAGAGGCCTTCACTGATCATCCAATCTACAGTATATAAATTGTTGTTGCTGTTAGGTGCCGTCGAGTCGGTATCCGTCTCATAGCGACCCTACATACAACAGGGGAAACACTATTGTCAGTGCTTCTCTGCTGTTCATAGGGTTTTCAATGGTGGATTGATTTTTGGGAGTGGGTTGCCTGGTCCATCTCCCAAGCCTACAGCACCTGGTGTTCCCAGGAGGTCTCCCATCCAAGTACTAACCAGGCACGACCCTGCTTAGCTTTGGAGATCTGACGGGATCGGATGCCACTGGGCTATGGCGGCAGGCACAGTATATAAGTAGTTACTCTAAATGCATTATCTCATTTAAATTTTCTTGCTGGTGCTCTCTGACATTCTTTTAATTTATTTGTTCATTGTCTACATCACCAACCCCCAATAAACTGTAAGCTCCATGAGGGCAACCATGGTTTTCTGTTTCAGTACAGCATCTAGTATACAAGTGACACTCAAGTAATATTTGTATGATGAATCAAAGTGGCAGACATGGGATGGGAAACGAGGTCTATTTGGCTTTAATGCTCTTGCTACATGCTCTACTGCCTCTCAAATTATCCCTTGAGTTTTCTCTTCCTTTAAAAAATGCAACAATTTTTTCCATTTGCTTTATTCTGACTTTCATCAGAATCTGAATGCTGAAGGCAAAATGACTTCATTTTACAATACAACTGGCAAGGTAATTTCCTGCAGAGATCACTTTCATTACCCTATATTTTTCATTTTTGTTTTTTGTTTTCTTTGCAGAATGTAGGAGTTCCCAAATACCTGAGTGTTGAAGAAAGAGCTCAAATAAAGAAGAAAAATCTTGAGCATATTTAAAACTCTTAAGCTATAGTCAGGTCCCAAGTAAATAACTCCACCTTTCCTTTTGCAGTTTCCCCTCATTTAATTTGTCCTCTCTGGCACTTGCTGGCACTTTGAGTTATACATTAAACTGGAACTTTCAGTCCATATGGCATGTCACATAGCACATAAAGTTGACTACAAAGAAATATCTTGTTACTGGTGATTCTGAAAAACCTCCCATTCCTTTTAGTACACATTCCCCTGGTTGATTTGCAGGCTATTTCTTTACTAGAAACCGCTGTCTAGCCATTGAGAGAACATGTTTTTACTAAAAAAGAAAAAAAAAGTGAAAGTGAGCAAGAAGGGAGGGAAAAGTGCTATGTGATTGGATGCCATCCAGGAGGTGCATACATAGCTTTAACTGTGATGGAATATAATGGTGGCCTTTTTCAGGGAGGATCTGGGGCCAATGCTCACAGTTTTCTGTTTGCAGTTTTACTAGGAGAAGTTTGTGCTGGCTTCTCAAATAAAATGTACTACTATCATCATCTGCCAAGATGGCAACTGAAAAGAAACATTATTTTTTGATATTTAATACCTTATAAATTACATGGAGATTGTGTTGACCGACAGAGACATCTGGGATGATGGTCAGGGATTTTTTTTCCTAGGTCAGGTAGACTGAGTGAGTGCCTGTTTTTTCATCAATGACCAATTATGCATTCATAGAGAAAAGGTCTCTTCTCAGCTTCTGGTCAGCTAACCTCAGAGGAACTGGGATGGCTGGGTTTGAAGGAGGGGATGCAAATGAGCAGCGGCCAGTTAGAATTTAAATGGGAAATGTATAGCTGCTTGTTTCCTGACAAAGGTGAATTGTGAATTGGCTAGAACTTCAAGGACAGACAAGGGTCATCATGGTAAGGCAGAATTGGATGTTTTTGGAATCTTCCCTTCTGTACTGGCTATCTCTGCAGACTGAAGAAGGTGACCAGCTCTTGTATACTACCCAGGAGTTATCTATTTTCTAACCAGTCTCCAAGTTTACTTCCTGTCTACCTCAAGAAGACAAAGATGAACATTCTGAAACCAATGTAGTATCTGGTTGGTCATGAGGACTTTTTATTCTACTGTTAATTTAGCACTTTGTTCCCTGCTAAAACACTTGAAGTCATGTTTCTGTCCACAGCTTTGGTTTCTTCTGGGCCATTTTTGGCTACATGTTTAAGCCTTAATGTAGGAGGTGCCTGACACACCTCCCCCTAAAGCAGAGCACGCCTGAGGATTAGCTGTTCTCAAGAGCTGAGATGGATTTCAATGAACTGTTCACTCTGCCTTTCCAGGCCCCCTGTGACAAATGACATGCTTTTGCTAGGCAACAAGCTGGGGCTAAGGCTATAGTGGAAAAAAGAGGGTAAAAGAAAAAAACTCTTGTACTAAGTTGAGAAACAGGGCACAACAATTAAGGCTAATCAAGAATAGCCATTTTACTGAATTAACAGATAGTGAGCTAAAAAGCAATGAAATTAATACTTTTCATGAAATCATATACTTCAAAAACATTGAAACTGTTTTTATGAATGTAATTGGCTTTGGTTGATTTAAAAAAAAACTCAAGCCAACATTTAACAATCAACTTCAATGTTTTCGAAGTCCCAAATCATGCACTTTACCCAAGCAGTCTTGGCTGTCAATTTTGTTTCTGCACATGGAGCTTACTGCAAGAGTGTGTGTGTGTGTGTGTGTGTGTGTGATATTCACATGCTCATAGACTTATACATCACATTATAACTGTATGTATGTCTATATGTGGGTATGTATATTTTATGTTTTCTTTAAAGCTCACATTTTGTGAGTAGGTGATACTATTTGAAAAGGGTGGTCGTTGAATAGGATTGGAACTTTAGCCACCAGACAACCACAAATGGTAGGTATTATAAATTCTTGTTTTATGAGAAAAAGATATGAGAATTGATTTATTACAGTGGAGGAAATTTCTTATTTGTTTCTTTGTAGAGAAATTGAAATATTAATATGAAATATTGTATAAGTTGTCAAAATAGAAGTCAACAATAGAATAGAATACCTCCTACTATGGTTTGAATATATCTCCCAAAAGTTCATGCATTGGAGGCTTTGTCCTCAGTGTGGCAGTGTTGAGGTTGTTGTTGTTAGGTGCCGTCGAGTCGGTATCCGACTCATAGTGACCCTCATAGGGTTTTCAATGGCTGACTGTTTCGGGATTGCCTTGGGAATGGATTGCCAGGCTCTTCTCCCATTTTTGTGGTGCTGGGAATTGAACTCGGGACCTCAGAGACTGCAGCGCAGCGCTCTACCAACTGAGCTAACTCCCAGCAGTGTTGAGGTAGTGGAATTTTTAAAAAGTAGAGCCTATTAGGAGTTCATTAGGTGTGTGCAAGGATTGATGTAGCTCTCCTGAGATACTGAGTTAGTTGTCATAAGAAGGTTGTTAATAGAGCAAGCCAGGTTCCTCCCATTTTTATCTGGCTTCCTATCTTTCCAGGCAATTCCTCCATTTGCTTCCCTCATGATGCCATCAGCCATGAGGTGACACAGACTTGGAGACTCATATCAGAGCTAATGCCATACAGTTTGGATTTTCAGCTTCCAAAACTGTGAGATAAATAACCTTCTTTCTTTATGAGTACCCAGCCTCAAGAGTTTCATTATAATAATAGAAAATAGACTAAGGTACTATGGAACCTAATTTCCCAACTATAGCTATTAGGTAAAACTGCAGCTGTTTATCATTGATTTATAATTTATAATTATTATTTAAAGCCATGTTCCCATGTCTCTTCCTTCAGTTAAGCCTTCTTTATTATCTTCAGGCAGAATTAGTTGGCTTAAAGGAAAAAAACCCTAAACATAAGTAGATGTATAGAAATACACAATTAAACCTAGTGAAGACAGAAAAATATAAAGAGTAGAAAGAAGGAAATAAAGGACAAGCAAAAGGAAGTGGAAGATTATAGAAGGTGGGATAGGGAGGAGAAACAATGTAATGGGATAAAGGCAGAGAGGATAATCTTGATGTGAACAATGTAAATTCATGAGCACATGGGAAAGATAGGGGAATATAACCCAAAGATGCATGTAAGTTTTGACTACATATTAGTCAAAAGTTTCCATGAACTTCATAAGTTGATGAAAGTGTAACCAAAAGTGATGTGATAGTTGCATAATGGAAAAAGTAAATGCTATATTACTCTGTACCCCACCATCATTTACCAATAAAGGGAAAAAAGGAGTTAGCTGGCTTTTCTCTACTCTTGGCTAATATTTGTTGTTGTTATGTACCATCAAGTCGTGCATCTTGTAAATACCTTTATTTTCCATTTGTCATATAATTTGCCCCTATTTATGCCTTGGCTATTCATCATATTTACTTCTGTGACATCATTCCCTTGGTAATTGGCAAGTGCTCAAAAGTACTTGTGTGAAAACATGAATGGTAAGGTGTAATTTTGTGAGGTACATACTGCCAAGAACAGGTAGAGTGGCTATAGTTTCTGAGTCAATTATTAGGTCCTGTGATTTGTCAAATGACTTTTATGCTACTTTTGGGTATGAGTGATAAGAGTAGGAAATGCCATGTGAAAGGCAAAATGTTGTAATTGCAAAACTTTTATAGTATTAGTGATTTATGGGGACACAGTATACAATACTTGAAATTGAAACTGTGTTAGGAAACCTGATATGTGTGATTGCCATAGCTATACTATAAAACCTCAAGAATGCTTGGTTAGGGAGTGAGCACTTTCTCAGCTAGATGTGAACTATCCTATGGCTCTGTTTCCTGAAAGAAAGGTAGTGCTCTGGGGATACTATACACATGGACCATGGAACACATAAACAAGTGGAATGTACACAGATAACTTAAGGTTAACTCTGGAATTCTTGTATACACAAAGAAAAGATACATCATTTTTAGGATGTACAGACTATTTAGTGTCTTTAAAAAGACCCAACCTATTTTTGGTAATCAGTCAAATAGCCATAGGCTTTGGAGGATAAGGTGGAAGGAGGAATCAATAGTTATATTCAGAGCCTGTTATGTGCTTCTTCAAAAAAGGCACCTCAAGAACTGTACTGAAATACAATACTGTCAGTAGTAGAATAATATCCACATGCCTATAAGGAAGGCCAGTTAAAATGAGTATTCTTCAAATACCCACCACTAAGGCCACAAATAAAGATAAGAAAGATTTCTACCCACTTCTGCAATCTGAAATAGATCTAACATGCAATCAGGACATACTGATAATTACTAGTGATTGAAATGCAAAAGTTGGAAACAAAGACGAAGGTTCAGTGGTCAGAAAATATGGCCTTGGTGACAGAAACAATGCTAGAGATCACATGATAGAATTTTGTTAGACCAATGACATTTTCATAGCAAATACATTTTTTCACCAACATAAATGGTGACTATACACATGGACTTCACAAGATGGAACATATAGCAACCAAACTGACTACATTTGTGGAAAGAAACAATGGAAAAGCTCTATATCAAATGTCAGAGTAAGACCAGGTGCTGATTGTAGATCCGACCATCAACTGCTTATATGCAAATTCAAACTGAAACTGAAGAAAATCAGAATAAGTGTACGTGAGCCAAGGTAGGACCTTGAATATATCCCATTTGAGTTCTGAGATCACCTCAAAAACAGTTATAATGCATTAGACACAAATGATAGAAGACCAGGTGAGTTGTGGCATGACATCAAAGACATCATTCATGAGGAAAGCAAAAGGCTATTAAAAAGACAGAACAAAAGAAAGAAAAAAAAACCAAATTACATGCAAAGAGACTCTGAAACTTGTCCGTGAACATCAAGCAGCTAAAGCAAATCGAAGACATGATGCAGTTAAGGAACTAAACAGAAAATTTAAAAAGACAGATCACGAAGACAAAAATCAAATATTTTAATGACATGGGCAAAGAGGAAAACCAAAAGGGAAGAACACTGGTTTTCTCAAGCTTAAGGAATTGAAGAAAGAATTAAAGCCTCAATTGTCAATAGTGAAAGATTCTACAGATGCAGGAAACATCAAAAGAAGATAGAAGGAATACACAGAGTCATTAAAAAAGAATTGGTGGATGACCAACCATTTCAAGAGGTTGCATATGAAGAGGAGCCAATGGTATTGAAGGATGAGAGAGAAGCTGCATTGTAGGAATTGGTGAAACACAAGGCTCTAGGAATTGATGGAATATAGTTGTTTCAACAAACAGATGCAGCACTGGAGGTGCTAACATGTTTATGCCAAAAGATTTGGGAAACAGCTACCTGGCCAACTGACTGGAAGAGATCTATACTTGTGTCTATTCCCAAGAAAGGGGATCCAACTAAATGTGGAAACTAAAGATCATTCAAAAGCAACTGCAGCAGTATATAGACAGGGAACTGCTGGAAAATCAAGCTGGATTCAGGAGAGGGTAGGGAACCAGTGACATCACTAATGATGTCAGATGGATATTAGCCAAAAGCAGGGAACACCAGAAAGATATCTGCCTATGTTTTATGAACTATGCAAAGACTTTTAAGTGTGTGGATCATAAAAAATTATGGATAACAGGATCAGGGATTGTTTCACTCTCTTGTACATAGGGTCACTATGAGTCAGACACAAGTAGATGGCACCTAACATCAACATTATGTGATTAGCACTGTACTTAGATTTCACTATACATCATCTCATTTAATACTACTTTAGAGTCACTTTGTGTAACAGGTACTATCACCTTTTTTTAAAAAAAGACTAAACCAAGATTTGAAAGGGATGGTTATAGGATTTCTGATATGGCCTGAAACACTGGCTGACTCTGAAAAGGTGGCGGTAGTGTTTAAAACTCAGCTTAAGTACTTCAAAGTCTTTAATCTATCAATCCACTGTACTTTGGTGACTGCTGAGCAAATTGAATTAATATAAGTCCATGAATGCAAGAGAAAGGAACTACCATGTACAAACACTGTGAAAGGAAATGTTGTATATATTACCATATAATTCCTCACAATAACTCTACAAGGTAGATATTATTTTTCTAATTTTATAGATAGAAGAACTGAGATTCCTCAGTTATCAACACAGGCACATAGTAACTATTTCCAAAGTCACACTGTTAGTACATGATAGCTTAAACATTTGATACACTTGCTTAATGTGTCTTCTTTTAAAGCCCAGGGCTCACTGGATATATTTTGAACTTACACTCGACCCTTCTGCTCTTACTCTGAAGGAAGCCATGGTTGCCTCCTCCATGATTGACTCTCTTTGTTGTGTTCCAAGACTGAAACAGTTCTTGGCAGTGCCTAGGAACTACTCCACCATTATGGCTGAAGTGACGTATACTTTTACCATTTATGTTTAAGATGGGAAAGAGTACTCCTGCAGCTTGAGATTGGGCTCCTATTTCAGCAAATATTCCAAAGTGTTAGTGAGTAAGGATGTTCTTGTGGGAGTTGCTTCTACATGTCCCTGTGCAGTTGGGGTGATAGGAAGGGAGGAGTGGAGAGGAGACTGAAGTCCAGACTTCTGAAAACTCACTAGTTACACATTTCCCTGGAGGCAGCTTTATGAGAAATGCATGGAGGCCTTCATAAATGCACAAGGTCTGTAGAGAGCAACAGTTTCCTTCACTCTCTCCAAAGACTGTTCCTGAATTCTTTCCCCCTGTGGAAATAGCTGATGTTCGCTTCATGGTTTTCTACTGTTTGCCTCAAGGAGCAATAAACAAAAATAGCTGCAAATCTATGCTTCATGAGAAGCAATTGTATGTATTGTTCTAATAGTGGAAATATTCTTCTACTTCCATTTGAGTCGTCAAATGAAAAGGGCTAGTCACACACAGGCACATGAATGAGTAAAAAGAGTTATAAAAGGCAAGGTAACTCTCATAAATACTCTCTTTCAACCTCTTTCTCATCCCTTTGCCTTGTTTCCACAAATAGCATAACTATCAAGTGTTTCCAAAAATCTCCTGAAATGTTGACTTTAGCCTAAAGAATTAGTATCATAAACTGTCAATGTTGTTGTTAGGTGCCGTGAAGTTGAATCTGACTCAGAGCAACCTTATATACAGCAGAATGAAACACTACCAAACACTG
Source organism: Pedetes capensis (assembly GCA_007922755.1). Taxonomy (NCBI): domain Eukaryota; kingdom Metazoa; phylum Chordata; class Mammalia; order Rodentia; family Pedetidae; genus Pedetes; species Pedetes capensis. Next base: position 19,592 of record VMDO01025856.1, on the reverse strand, counting down.
CTATGCTTGAGCTCATTGTCATAACTACTATGTTTGTTTTCTTGAGTCATACACATCAGCAAATGGAGGTCCCTGGGGCTTTTCTCCATTCCTTTCATTAAGATCAACTATACTTTGTGGGGGCAACTCTTCCCAAGTCATTTCTTGAATACCTTCCAGCCTGGGGGGCTCAATTTCTGGCACTATCTTTGTCAGTGATTCTTTGCCATTCAAAGGGTTTTCAATGGCTAATCCTTTCAGGAATGGGCTGCCAGGTCTTTCTCCCTAGCCTGTCTTACTCAGGAAGCTCAGCTGAAACCTGTCCACCATGGGTGGCTCTGCTGGATCTGAAATGCCTGTGGCATAGCTTTCAGCATCACAGCAACACACAAGGTCCCACAGTAGGACAAGCAGACAGACGTGGGGGAAACTGAATATGGTGTGTTTTTTCTTGTAGGATAGATAAGTCACAGGCACTATTCAATTATATATCAAATCTCTCCATAAATAATGCCTTTGTTGTGATAGATTTATTCTATGGGAAGCATTTTCAAGGCCAAGGCAATGCATAATGAGAAAGGATTTTACTAATCTCGTGAAAGGATGCATTCAGTACAAGAAGTGTGCTTCCTGGGTTGCAGATGATGGCAATCACTTTCTCCGTGTGTGAAACAACAGCCAGAACAGATTATTTGGCTTGAAAAACTACTGTTTGCTGAGCAGTTGTACTTGGTAATTCATCACCAATCAAGAGGCATAAAAGCCCAATGGGAAAATAACCCATCTTGGAATGAGACAGATATGGAGCTTGAACCTCAGCTTCTTCACTTGGTAGTTACTTGGTTTTAGGGAAATTACCTGACTCTTCTGGAGTACGATTTCTTCATTATAAAGTAAAAATATATAATAATATCTACCTCAGAAGACTATTGTAATTCTTCAGAGATAAGTTGGTGCCACCCTAAACCTGGTAGTTATATATGCATATGTAGAATATGAGTCAAGAAAATTAAATTGTAGTATGGACTTTGCCCCTAACTAGCTGTACTACTTTTAACAGGTCCCTTTTCCATTTTGGGTCCAAGTTTCCTTATGGACAAGAATGGGCTAGGCAATTGTCAAGAACCTTTACTTGATGCCTTCTTAGAGCTGTTTCCCTAGAGAGTGTGTGCTTCAGACTTTTTTGGAGCCTGATAATTAGGCTTTTAGGGTAACTTTGATTGGCCTCCAGCACTGTTTCCAGATGTGCAGCTGAATATAGTGAGGGGAAAAGAAGGAAACATTGTGACTTGTGGAAAATCCCTCTTCTTTCTCTTTTTCTTTTTCTTTTATTCTCTTAGAGCCTCTTCAGAAAGACTGCTGGAGGAGATACCAATTAGCATCTGAATTTGTAAGAGAAACTTTGGGCAAGCAGTCCAGAGGTACTTCCTAAGGAGAAAAACACCCCACTAGCAAGCAATCATGGCATTGCCTCTGTGTCACAGTTGAAATGAGTAGAAACCAATAACTAGGAGGTTCTTGATTATCTTTACTTCTTGCCGTTTAGGTACTTAAAGGGATTTTATTAGAGTAGTTACCATCTACGAAATTTTGTCAAACTCAAACTCAAACTGAGGGTATATCTTTTAGGAAAAGGTAAATCTGAATTTGAAAACTAATGTGGGCAGAGAATTAGCCTTTGTTTTTCTCTTTTTCTGTCTTGTTCCAGACTTTTTTCCCTTTATTGGTGAATGTTGGTGGGGTACAGCATTTGCTTTTTTCACTATGCAACTATTACATCACTTTAGATACACTTTTAGGTGATGGGATTTAGCTCAATTGGTAGAGTGCCGCTCTGCAGTTTCTGAGGTCCCGAGTTCGATTCCCAGCACCACAGAAATGGGAGAGGGATGTGGCAACCCACTCCCAAGGCAATCCCAAAACAATCAGCCATTGAAAATCCTACAAGGGTCTCTATGAGTCGGACATGACTTGATGGCACCTAACAACAACAACAACAAGATACACTTTTATTATCTAATGAGGTTTATGGAAACTTTTGATTTATATGTAGTAAAATTCATATGTATATTTGGGTTATGTTCCCCTGTTTTTCCCCTGTACTCATGTAGTTACAACTCTTACATTGAGATTATCCTCTCCCCCTTTATCCTTCTACATTGTTTCTCCTCCCCTTCCAGCTATGTGGTCTTAAAAAAGAAACTTAAATTCGCTGTACTGCATTTTCCTCATCTGTAAAATGGAGTTACTTTTCATGATTTTTGTGAGGATCCAATGAAGAGGTCACTTTAAAGCATCTGACACATTGTCTAGTACATAATAGATACCCAGTAAGTTAGGAGTTTCCAACCTCAGGCCATAGACCAGTACTATCTGTATTTATAACTATATTTACAACCACTCCCTATTCTTCCCATTGCTTCCTGAACTCCACTTCTTGTCAGATCAGAATCTCCCCCTTTCTGGTCCATGGAAATATTATCTTCCATGAAAGTGATCTGTGGTGCCAAAAAGTTTGGTGACCAATACAATGATAGCTGATGTTACAATTGAGTTGTATTGAGGCAATTGATACTTAAGAGAAGTACTTAAAATCTATTCTCTAGATGAAATCAAGTTGTTATTGTTGTTATTATGTGTGGTTGAGTCAACTCTGACTCATAGTAATCCTACATACAACAGAATGAAACGCTCCCCAACACTGTGCCATGCTCAGCACTATGTTAGTGCTCCTCTGCTATTCATATGGTTTTTGATGTCTAATTGTTTTTGGGATTGTTTGGGGAGTAGGCTTCCAAGTCCTTCTTCTATTTTTGTGGTGCTGGTTGTTGAACCCAGGGCCTCAGAATATGTAGAGCAAGCACTCTCATAATTGAGCTAAACTCCAGTCCAGATAGACATACACTTTCATTTAATATTTGCTGCAGGAATTGGTTGTTGGATATGTTGTATGAGGAGCTCAGGCAGTCATGGAGAAATAGATGCATAATTGTGTGATCCATTGAGATGGGGACTCCAGAAGGAAGAAAAAAAATGAGTTCAGTTTTGGATATATGGAATTTGAGATACATGCAGGTCTTCCAAATGAGGCCATCCACTAAGCAGTTGTAAAGGTCCATTTGAATCTTTGGAAAGAAATATGGATTGAGGAAATATGAATAAACCCTAGAGATGGTAGATGAGCTACTAGGAATGGATGAGATCATCCAAAGAAAGTATTTGGAGTAAAAGGGGTTTCTGGATAGGGACACAACCCCAAGGAGCATCAACATTCAAGGGAAAGTTAGAGAAAGAGAAGCTTCAAAAGAGAATGATGAAGAGTAACCAGAGAGATAAGAGGGAATTCTCGTAAGAATGACACTATGGAAGTCAAGAGAGAACAGTATTCAGGGAAGAAGAGTCAATAATATAAAATGATAACAAAAAGGCAAATGAGGAGTGCTTGTTGGGTTTAACATCAAGCAGGTAGTGATATTAATATTATGTCCTTAACTTTCAATGAAGGACAACCTGAGAAAGGACTAAATGGCAATCTTGAAAATGCCCTACAAAACTGCTATCAAATATTAGTCTTTAATGATTTTTCCTTCCCTCATATATAGATACACTTATTAAATTCTTATTAGAGATTGGTGCCAGGAAAACATGTCTGTCTTTCATGTATACATTCCATAGACAGCAACTGATTACCTTCTGTATCTCATGGATGAGGACTTAGGATATAAGTAGAGCTGAATCATAGTCTTCACAGTCAAGAAATTCATTAAAAATCAATTCATTTATACAATGAATGGTTATTAATTCTCTCCCATATGCCAGACCCTGTGCTAATCACAAAAAAGGTAGAGTCCCTGTCCGCATGAGGCTTATAGTTTATTTTCTGAAAAATTCTTTTTGCTTTCATTTATTGGACAATGCTCTCTACATGACTATCAAACTTCCCTTTTTGTCTTCACATTCCGAAACCCCCAAATTAAATTCACTTAGGTTTCTAGAATAATTCTATCTCACTCTGCCTGAATTTGGTGACATAGCATTTTAACTTGTCTTTAACAGCTCTAATTGTACATGTCTTTGTCATAAGACCCTGGAAATCCTTGTTGGAAACACCTAAGGTATAAATAAAAGAACAAAGCATATATACAACTAAACAATAAAACCACCAAAATAGTAACAATTTTGAATGTTCTCAACATAAAGTAATGACAAACATATGAGGTAATGGATATAACAATTACTCTGATTTAATTGTTAAATTTGTATATATGTGTATGTAATGTACCCCCAAAACACATAAAATTATGTATCAATTAAAATATAAAGTTATATTTAAAAAATAGCAAGGAATGGAAACAGAGCCCTTTCTAGGTATTGTGTTTTGTTTAGATAGCCTTCATCTTGAAATTATCTTTTTACTTCTCATATTGTATGCTAATATCTTCAACATTCCAATCATGACACTAGAAAAACTAAGCTTAACTTCCAAATTTCTCACATAAAGAGAACATGAGCATACAAATATACCCTCTTAACTACATATCATTCATATCCATGAGCTAGGAGAGAGACTTGCCATGACTAGCCATGGACTAGTCAAAGGGAGAGAGCTGTGTAGAGGATAAAAATGAATGAATAATTCAAACTACATGACACCTTTTGGAGAATAAATGATGCTTTGTTCAGGGAATTTCGTCCTTTCTGTCTACTTCAGAGGAGCTGGTTTTCTTGCTAATTACTTTTCAGTTCCTTGGTGTGATATATACTGGCTAGGGAGGGAGGGGGATGTGGGAATAAGATTTCTAGTACTATGCTTAGGACAATGGAGTGTCACATCAATTAAAAAAAATTGGTTGTTCCATGGGGTTTTATCTGCATGTGTGTGTGATGAGAACTGATTATATCCCTAAGGAAAAAATAAGTCTATATGAATTTTTTTGCTTTCTTTTTAAAAAGGAAGTGCATAATGGGAGTCAGGAAAATCATCAAGAAAACTTAAATTTTAAGCGGGTCAGAAGAGAAAAACACATGAAGAAAACACCACCATAAAAATTCAACCCAAACTACGTCATATAGGATCATACTCCCTGAGCATTTCCAGGACTTTTCTCTTCAGGGTGTATCTAAGTTCCCATGACCTTGATTTGGATTTAAGCATGCCCAATCTAAAGAATGAAAAGTAAACATGTCATATGGAAGACGAAGTTGCGCCTGACTCATGCCATGGTATTTTCAGTTGCATCATATGGATGTGAAAGCTTAACACTGAACAAAGGAGATAGGAGAAGGATTGATGTTTTTGAATTATGGTGCTGGAGACGATTATTGAATATACCGTGGACTGCCAAAAGAACCAACAGATCTGTCTTAGATGTGCAACCAAAGTGCCCCTTGGAAGCAAGGATGGCTACACTGTATCTTCCATATTTTGGACATGTAGTCAGGAGGGACCAATCCCTAGGGAAGGACATACTGTTTGGGGGAATGGCAGGTCAATGAAAAAAAGAAAAACTCTTCACTAGATGGATTAACACAGTGTCTGCAACAATGGGCTTAAAGATAAATATGATTGTGTACCTGGCACAGAATCAGGGAGTGTTTCTATCTTCTGTACATAAGGTTGCTATGATTCATCCTCCATTCAACACCTAACAACAACAACAATTGAAAGAGTGGCCCAATATGACATTTGAAGCTATACTCTTCTACCAGGACCCTTCTGAAAGTGATATGGAGACTACAAGTAGGTCTAGGACAAGAGTCTTATTGCTTTTTATCAAGAAAAAATTAGCTTTATTTGTTTCCTTTAATTTCCCAACTTATGCTTTGTGAAGATCAAGACTTGCCTCCCAGAAACAGACATATTTACAGAGACAAGCAGAAGATAATTTGGAGATGGAGGGTTCCTTTGCTGCTGTTTAGATGAGGAACTTTGCCAATTTCTATGTGTGAGCCTCCTAACTTTCTTTCATCTCCCTTACCCCAAATGACTTTAACAATCTTTTCCCCAACACACCAGCATCCACCGATATATTATGGGGACCAAATAACTCTAGAATGAGAAAAGACCTTTTGCTCGAGCCTTCAGACTAGAGTAGACTGATTTTCTTCAGTATGGGTATGGTCTGGCAAAGAAATAGAAAGTGGAAATGGGAGGCTTATTGTCAAAATTTGTCAAGACTTCCATCTCTTGCACTATGGTCATTAGAGCATCCACAGGGTTTGTGTACTCTATGTAATGCCCAGCAATGCCAATTTGACTGGAATAATCCTGCAGTACACCAAGCCCACCTTCCAGAACTGCCTTACAAAGTCTTATTCCTAAAAGCTTTGGGGGCATACTTTTTCCAGATACCTTCATGTATTTCATTTTCATCCCATTATCTATCTATCTATACCACCTACCTATCATTCTTTTCTCTGTATCTATCAACCATATTCCTTTATGTGCTTCAGTTGCTGTTTGATAGCAGTGACCCAAATGACAAGCATAAGTTAAGAGTAAATTTAATGGAGAAAAAGGATCTTTTACTTCTGTCCCATGCTCACAGTCCTTGCCTTATGTGACACTAGAGCAAGAGGGGGGGGGAGAGAGAGAGAGAAATTAGAGGTGACTTAGTTTGTTCTCTAAAAAAGCAAACTAGTTGTTAAGTTTTAGGACAGATAATAGGGCAAATAATTTAACATGAAGATCCTGGAAGACATAATCTGAAGAAGGAGATGATATTAAGAATCTGGAAGTGTGGTTAGAGATCAGGATGTGAAAATATGGACCTTCTAATGAGACAACATTGCATTTTCTGCTCACTGATGGTATAACTACCTGGGGATGTTTTATTAGGACACTTCCTCTCTTCATACTTCCTTTTCTTCATTTGTCTCCATTAAACAAACTATGTGTAAGGTACTTAAGATGTACTGGACAATGAACTTGCTCTCTCACTTTCTAAAAATGTTTCTGTTAAATTTACATCAAATCTGTGCTCCTTAATTCTTTCAATGTAATCATATGCTTTTTCCCTAGGATCTTTTTATTTCCTCATTTCTCCAGAAGATTTGTTAAAGGTGTGGAAAATAGTTGTTGTTGTTGTTAGGTGCCGTCGAGTCGGAACCTGACTCATAGCGACCCTCATAGGGTTTTCAATGGCTGAGTGCTTCGGGATTGCCTTGGGAGTGGATTGCCAGGCCTTTCTCCCAATAGTAGTCAAGCTTAAAGATAACATAGTAGTGAAAGTAAGAGATTCCAATGGATTTGACCAGTGACATGAGGGAGCAAAGGCAAGAGCTGTATCAGAAGAAAGTAAGGGCAAAGTATTAGTACTTCAACACTGGGTTGCCATTGGCTGGCTGATCCCATACACCAATATCCTCACACCTGTGGAGCAGACCTTTCCACGTGTGCCTCCCTGTCCTCCTGTTCTCCCTCCTCTGGACCCTCCAAACAGAAAGGATAATGGATCCCTGCTATTACTAGTTGTACTCTAATGCATTTATCCTTTGTGACTTTCACATGCCCATTCACAGCTCTGCAAATGATCCCTCTAATAAACTCTTCTCAAATTAAAAAAAGACAACATAGTAGTGAGGGTATGGAAAATTTGTTGGTTCCCTACTATGTGTCAGGTAGTTCTTTATACACATGGTTTCATCTCTTAATCTTTATAACAACACTGTGATGTAAGTAGTGAGTATTAATATCTCCATTTTGCAGATAATTCAGGTTCAGTGAGGTTAAATATTTTGCCTTAGGCCACAAAGCTAGTGTGCAGTTGACAAAATTCCAACACACGTGTGTATGCCTGTAATACCTGCTCTTTTTCTACTAAATTTCCAAAAAAAAAAAAATGAATATCATTCATCAGTATTATTTTCAAAATTTAGTGTGCTCCAAATTGTCAATGCCTTCTTGAGGTTCTTTACCTCAAATCTAAGTTCAGTTTTCTTAATGCTTTCATAGACTTCAGTGAAAAAAAATGTCAGAGATTTCACAAAGATAGTGCAAGTATCCCAAAGATAGTCAATGCCAGAAGCATAAAGTATGTTTCACCTCCATTCCCAGCTTTAAAAATCTGGAGCTTAGCATATTAGTTGCGTTCACTGACATGCTAAAAAATTCAAATGACTTTGTGTCTTTGACTTTGAGTACCTATGAATGATTAAATGGATCAAACACTGTCCTCAAAAATCAGCATCTTCACATAATTAATGCCTTTCCCAAGGAATATGCTTGGTGACATTATTATGCTTTCCTTTACAAATATAATTCAGAAAGACTTTCCTGAGTGGCTACAAATGGTTACACAGTACAGAAAATAGATGAATAAGGTGAGTAGACAAACTTTACATTTCTATTTGAAATGATTTGAACTTATTCTGCACATAACTCACAAACACTGAAGGATATGCAGGTGATAAATGACATGGTCATTTTTGAACTCTAGGGAAATTATTATAATGCTCTGTAGGGAATGGGATTATCTAGAGGAAAAGGAAGTAAATAGAACATTTGTTGTTTTTGTTGTTAGGTGCCATCGAGTCGGTATCCGACTCATAGCAACCCTCATAGGGTTTTCAATGGCTGAGTGCTTTGGGAGTGCCTTGGGAGTGGATTGCCAGGCCCTTCTTCCATTTTTGGGGTGCTGGGAATTGAACTCTGGGCCTCAGAGACTGCAGCGCAGAGCTCTACCCTCTGAGCTAAATCCCAGCCCAATAGAACATTTAGGGGATTGTTACTAATCCAGATGACAAATACTGAGGTCTTGTCTTAAAAGAAAGGGGAATGAAGAAGAGGAAACAAATTAGATCTTTTTATATTCAGTCAGAAGAAGGAAAGGGGGAAATTTTCTGGGATAATACTGTTCCTTTGACTTGGGTGATTAGAGTGATTGTGCTAATAGAAACATAGGAGATATTAGAAGAAGATTGACTGTGAGACAGGGGTTGGGGGAAATTATGTGTTTGGAAATTTTGAGATGCAGGTTACTTTTGCCTGTTCAAGTGGAAATGTTTCAGACACAGAAACATAGATCTGAAGCTCAGAAAAATACCTTTGGGTAAGATACATATTAAAGGAAAATATGCAGAATGAAAAATAACTAAAAGATGCAATGTTGGAGTACATCGTAGAAGGAGGAGCCCATGAAGTAAACTACTGAATATTCTCAGTTCTAATCTGCTACCTTTCAACAGCTTTGTTTTTGTTGTTGTTATGTGCCATTGAGTCCAGTCTGACTCACAGCAACTCTCATAGGGTTTTCAAAGGCTGATTGTTTTGGGAGTGAACTGCCACATCCTTCTCCCAGTTTTGGGGTACTGGGGAACGATCCTGAATCCTCAGAGGTGTGCAGCAGTGGTCTACCAACTGAGGTAAATCCCAGCTCCTTCAACATCTTTAGAGGCTGGGATTTAGCTCAGTTGGTAGAGCGCTGCGCTGCAGTCTCTGAGGTCTCGAGTTCAATTCCCAGCACCACAAAAATGGGAGAAGGGCCTGGCAATCCACTCCTAAGGCAATCCCAAAACAGTCAGACATTGAAAACCCTATGAGGGTCGCTATGAGTCGGATACCAACTCGACAGCACCTAACAACAACAACATCAACATCTTTGGAGGGCTCCAAAATCAGATGCAGATTATAATTCTATGCTCATAGAATCGGGACTATGTGGTAATAATAACTAGAGAGATGGGCAGAAAGAGTTTCACAAGGACAAGGAAATGTTTTTTATTAGTTATAAATGACCAGGTAATGTTAAGTCCATTCCTGTTTAAAATGGTCCAGTGACATTAGAAACTAGAAAGTCAATGGTGGCCTTTGTGGGAGTAGTGTTTGGTATGGAAGATTAATTACAGTACATGGTGAAGTGACTTTTTATGAGGATATAGAAAGCCTAATATTTTTCATGGAGCTTTCTGTGAAGCTAAGTAAAGATATAGTAAATTAGAGCAGAATGCAGGGCCCAGGCAGTTAGTTTTAATGTGATGGTGGTTGTTTAAGATGGAGATACTTAAATTCACATGCTGACAGGAAAGACCCATTGGGAGGGAAAGAGCCAGGTTGTTAAGGAAGAGAGATATGATAAGCATTGAACAGGAGAAGAAATATTTATTCTAACTGAATTTTCCAGGGGGAAATTACAATTTATAGATTCAGATAAATTTGTAGAGTTTGAGGCAGGATGTCTTGAATGTTTTCTCTGGGGACATGTGGTCAAAGGAAGAGGGAGGTTGTGGTGAGGATTCAGAAGAAAGATTTGAAATTGTTCCTGAGACTAATGGGAGAAGGTGCTGCCTAGGAGAATTTCTCAGCTGCATTGAAGACTTATTAGGTAGGATTTGTAGTGGTCACTGCACAGTTTTGCAGTTTTCTCCTTTTGCAGAACTCAGGGTCTTGGCTGCAAGAGACGAGAAGGAAAGTGTTTAGATTGCTTCAGGACTAGGACCAGCAAGGCACATAAGATTCAGGGATGGAAGAGGCATGGTGTTGAGAGTTCTGAGAAAAGCAGATTTGAAGTGAGGCCCATGATGTTCCAACTAGATAGAAAAGAGAATAAAGAAAGAAATAAGTTTTGCACTGAGATAAAGAGAGGATTTGAATGATCACAGGCCAGAGAATAAGCACAGTCAGAGAGAGAGAGAGAGAGAGAGAGAGAGATATGCATTATTTTGGAGTTCGTTAGGGAGAAGTGTGAATTTATGTTTTGTAAGATAAGTAGTTTTACCTTACGACAGTGTTCAGATGTGGCCAGAGGAGTATGTGGCAGAAGCAATTTGTAAAAAGTGTTCATTATATATAAAATGTTCAAGGAACAATCAGTCTAAACTAGTAGGTAGATTATTCTCAGGGACATCAAGTCTTTCTAAATGATGTGTGGATTTGCAATGATACAGTAGCATGGAGCTAGAGTCCCCGTGAAAGGAGTATATTGGTGGTAACATACAGCACCAAAGTGGAGGGAAAGGATGATGTAGCTAGATTGCATGTATTTCAAAGGACAAAGATTTTGGAACATGATAAAGAGAACTTGTGTTGAGAAGTGGCAATAGAAGCAAGGAAAATGCCAGTGCCAGCCTGGGGATACAGATAACATGGGAAAACCAGAGCTACTCTTTGATGAGGCACCAAGAGAATCAGTTAACTCAGGATTTGCTGATTGTTGCGTTAATAGAAATTCGAGTTTGACCTTTTATTGTTTATTGTGTTCATTCATTATTTTATTTTTTCTCTAGTTATTTATTTATTTGTTTATTTTGTGCAGTACTGGAAGCCTGAACCCAGACCCTTGCGCATGCTTTGTAAGTGCTCTATCACTGAGCTGCATCCCTAGTCTATTTTTTACTTTTCTATCTTGAGACAGAGTCTTGCTAAGTTATGCAGGCTGCCTCTGGCCTCAAAGTTGCAATTTTCCTGCTCCTGTCTCCCAGATTGTGGGGATTACAGGCATATGCTTCTGTGCCCAGCTTCTGTCCTTATTTTTACATGTGAGTAAAAGGAGTGTTTTGATTTGTTCTAAACAAACCCAAACATTTTGAGGGAGTGTGGGACTTTACACAGATAATTTGACTAGGATTCAGGGACCAAACCTCTAGTCCTGGTTCTAACATAGTGTGATCTTAGAAAATTCTCTTCCATTCTCTAAGGAATTTGGACTAGAACATTCCTAATGTCTCTTACGTCTCTGCCACTATTAAGTTTTTCCAATGAGTCCTACATTTTTTCCCTTTTAATTTTACTTGTGAGATCCTGATTGGTTTGCTCTTTGGTCCATGACCCTGGGTAGGCTATCACTGGAATGAGATGGTCTATCTTTAGGTGGCACTGGTAAACTGCAAATAAATATCGCATTCTGGGAAGAGTGATGTATTTATAGCTACTATCATTTGTAGGGTACAGAAATGTATAACTTTAGGGTTGGGAAAAGGTAAAAAGAGGTCTGGAGCTTAAACACACACACACATGACCAATAACATAAGGTGTTACTAGGCTGAGTAGTCAGTGAAGGATAGGCTGAATTAATCTGCTTTGGTGGTAGTGGCAAGGGTAAAAGTGGAAATACACAGAGGCTAAATATCCGTGGCTAACTGTGGTGGCCAACGTGTAGCTATGTAGGAAGCTTCCTCAAGGAAACAGAATAATAAACAGACCATCTACTGGATACAAGATACATAACATTCATTATGACAATTTAATCCTCACAAAAATCCTGTCCAACAGTTGTTATTTAGGTTCATTTTATAGAATGACAAAATGAAGGATTAGAAAAGGTACATCAGATGCCTAAGGTCACATAGCTAGTAAATGGTAGAACTGAGATTAAAATCTAGGTCTGTCTAACTCCAAAGTCCATCCTTTTAATCATTCCAAAAGCAGCTCTGCATTAACAGGTATAAATAGATTAAGGCTAAAGGAAAGGGGTTATAAGGTGAATCAGCAGAGAATAAGAATTAAATAGTATGGACCTGGGAGTCAAATTGTCTGGACTGCAATTCCTGTTCCATCACTTATTAATTATGCAAATAGGCAAGTCATTCAAACTCTTTTATCCACAATTTCTTTTTTTATTGAGAATTTTTAATGTACACCTTAATGTGATTCATTCTGACATGCTTTTCATTGTGACATTTCCATATATGCGTTTTGTTGTACATTATACATATAAGTTCCCCCTTATCCTCTTGTGCGCTTCCTCCCCCAAAACATCTCTTCCATTTGCTTGTCTTTTTATGGTAATACTTTTCTATATATCCTTGGGTTCCAGTTCTGTTTAAGATAGAAACTATTTCTGTAGTGAACTTTTTTTACATTGTCGGAACTATTACATGAATTTTCTAGACCATCTATAATAATACCATTCTTAGCTTTTTTTTTAGTATGTTCTGACTTCTGCATAGGATTTTTTCTTTCTTATAATTTTGATTCAGCTCCCACATATAAGTGGTATTTCTCTTTCTGAGCTTGTGTTCGTTCACTTAAAATAATTTTTTCCAATTCCATCCATTTTGTTGCAAATGGCATTATTGCATTTTTAAATTGCTGAGTAGTATTCCATTGTGTATATGTATCATAGTTTTTTATTCATTCTTCTGTTGATGGGCACTTTGGTTGATTCCATATCCTTCTATTGTGAAAAGCGCTGCATTGAGCATGGAGATGCAGGTGTCTATGTAGTATGATGACCCATCTCCCTTTGGGTAAATTCCCAATAGTGTTATAGCTGGGTCATACGGTAGATCTATTTTCAGTTTTTTAAGATACCTCCATATTGATTTCCAAAGTGCTTGGATGAATTTACAGCTCCACCAGCTGTGTAAGAGGCTTCCCTTTTCTTCACAACCTTGCCAACATTTGTTGTTATTTGTTTTATTGATCTTGGCCATTCTTACTGGTGTAAAGTGGAATCTCAGTATTGTTTTAATTTGCATTTCCCTAATGGCTAGGGATATTGAGCATTTTTTCATGTGTTTCAAAATCTAATATAGTAAAGATTAAGAAGGAAAATGGGTCCATAACCACTGACTACAATGAAATACAGAAAAGCATCAGGGGTTACTATGAGAGATTGTATTCCCCAAAATACAAAAATACAGAAGAAATGCATAAATTTATTAACACATTTGACTTAACAAAACTAACCCCAGAAGACATAAGTGACCTAAACAAGCCCACTACATATACTGAGACAAAAAAGTTAATAAAAAATCTCCCAACAAAGAAGAGCCCTGGTCCTAATGTGTTCACAGCAGAATTTTACCAAACTTTCAAAGAAGATGTAATACCTGTCTTCCTCAAATTATTCCAAAAAGTAGAAAAGGGGGGAACACTCCCAAACTGAGTTTATGAAGTTTCCATCACACTGATACCTAAACCAGGAAAACATTCATCTAAGATAGAGAACTATATGTCCTTATGAACATAGATGCAAAAATCCTTAACAAAATCCTGGCAAACCGAATCCAGCAACATATTAAAAAGATCATTCACCATGACCAAGTGGGATTTATTCCACCAATTCAAGGCTGGTTCAACATATGGAAATCAATGTAATCCAACATATCAAGAATCTGGCAAACAAAAACCACATGATCATCTTAATTGATGCCGAAAAGGCCTTCAACAAAGTATAACACCTCAAGAAGCTTTTTTTTTTGAGACAGTTTCTCACTAAATTGCATAGGCTGCCTCTGTCCTCAAACCTGCAATCTTCCTGCTTCAGCCTTTTGAGTTGCCAGGATTACAGATGTGTGCCTTTGTGCTTGGCTAATCTGGCTAATGCTAAACATTAGCAATGTAGTTTTTGTCCTCTGTTTATGATATTAGATGGAACCAAAAATCTATTACTTTTGGTCTCACCATTCTGGTTAAAAGATTAATTTGGGCAAGCAACTGACCTAAAACTGAAAGAAAATCAAGGAAACTGCTAATTTACATATATAGTGCTATGTCAATTAAAAATCATAAAATCAACATACAATCTTTCAATTCTGTTAGCTTTTTCACTTGCCATCCAGATAGGTTTCCACTATATAGAGTTGGCTTCCAAAAATTTTTTTATTTAGTCTCTGCTAATAATCTATTAACTTTAGGATGTACTCATTGCCATGTGTCCTTGGAAAAGAAGAAAAAATACAATGTAGTTATTCCTACTGAAATTGAGATTTCGTGGGTCTGATAGCTTCTGAATTCTTCAGTGAGCTCCCAGGGATTCTGGAGAGTAAGTGAATTCCCTTTTTCATGTGAAAACAAACTTCATCAAAATTGAGTATATGGATCCTCCTAGATTTTGCTGGCATTGGGCTGTGATCTGATCTACACACTCAGTCAGACAAAGTGGGACTCTAAGAGGGAATCATTAAAATCTGAATGTGTTTACCTTTCATTTTGGTGCCTTTGATGTTTGATCTGCATTCAGTTTACCAAGGATTTACTAACCTCATTACTCCCACTTCTCAGAACTGATTTCTCATAGCAACCAAAATGTATATAATTTCAACTTTTCCTCAGAGTGGGGAAGAACTTTAATAGGTGTGGAGCCTAAAGTTTATTTCCATTTCACACCTTTCCAGACACTAATTAATTCAGAGCAATTGTTGTTAACTGGGGATATTTTAATCAGTCTCAAAGTATAAAGGAGGGATTACATAGAACAAGAAGTCAAACTCAATTTCTTATAGTCAGGAACATAGACAAGTCTGCCTCATTTACCTCTGATTTCTACTGCTTTTCCTTAGAATCTGTCTTAGATCTAGATGGTACTGAGGGATAGTGTTGTGATTTGGATAGGATGTGTCCTCCAAAAGCTTCCAAAAAGACTCATGTATTAAAGGCTTTGTCTCCAGCTGGTAGTGTTATTGATTGATGATTGGATCATGAGGGCACTAACTTCACAGTCCATTGATGAATTCAGAACTGAATAGGTCATTAAGAGGTGTGGCCTGGCTAGAGGAAGTAGATCGCTGGGGACATGCCTTTGAAGGATATATATTGTTCCTCAACCTTTCTTGTCAATCTCTTTGCTTCCTGGCTGCCATGAGGTGAGCAGCTTTGCTCAACAACATGCTACCTGCCATGATCATCTGCCTCACCACAGCCTAAAAGCAGGGGAGACATTTGACTATGGACTGAAACCTCTAAAACTGTGAATCAAAATAAATTTTTCCTCCCTTAAGTGGTTTATTTCAGGCTTTCTGCCACAGCAAGGAAAAGTGACTAATACAGTTTGGAAATACTATATTTAAATGCATGCTATTGCTCATCAACTAGACTTGAAGGGAAACTGAATAAAAATTATTTTCTCTATTATCCTTCTAACTTTCACTGGATTTCTTAAGCAGAAATCACTAGATTGTTATCAGTGTTCTCAGAGCAGATTAAACTCATTCTCTCCTCACAGGCTCAATACTCTCTTATGGTGTGAGAAGAAAGAAAAACCTGATCCCATTTCTTAATATCAAACTGGGAAAAGGAAATAGACATATAGGCTATTTAAATAAGGCAGTAAATAATTAACCATCCTATTTATTCTTGATGACAATAAATAAAGTGAGATTGAAGAGAAGGGAGAGGTGAATATCAAGTTATTAGAGAAGCTTCATGGAGAAAGATAACTAGATGTTGAGTATGGGTAAAAGTTGGATAGATGTAGAGGAAGTGATGATAAAATTAGGTAGGGACAGGTGGATGAAATTAACATGAGCAAAATATCTGAAGATATAGATAAAAAAATATATATAGGACTATGAGGAGACCATCCTGGTGAATTCAAAAGTACTGAGGTGGTTGTTGTTAGGTATCATCAAGTTGGGATTTGACTCATAGTGACCCTGAGTACAGCAGAATGAAGCAAGACCCAACACTGTGCCATGCATACATCTTTTTATGTTAGAGCCTATTATTGTAGCTGCTGTGTTTCTTATTTTGAGTGATGCCACATCAGAAAATGGAGGTCCAAGGAACTTTAGTTCATTATCATCATTAAGGTGAACTCTATTTTGAGGGTGCAACCTTTCCCCAGTCATTTCTTGTTAACCTTCCAGCCTGGGGGGCTTATTTTCCTGCACAATATCTGACAATTATTCTCTGCTACTCGTAGGGTTTTCAATGGCTAATTATTTCAGGAGTGCGCTGCTTCCTAGTCTATCTTAGTTTGGAAGCTCAGCTGAAACCATGTCCACCATGGGTGGCCCTGCTGATACCTGAAATACTGGTGTCATAGCTTTTAGTATCACAGCAACACTCAAGCACCCACAGCTCAATAAGCTGGCAGATACACGGAGGACAGAGGTTGTTGTTTTTATTGTTGTTAGGTGCCATGGAGTCAGGTCCAACTCATAGTGGCCCTATGTGTAGCAGAAGGAAACACTCCCTGATTCTGTGCCATGCACACAATCTTATTTATGTTTAAGCCCATTGTTGCAGACAGTGTCAATTCATCTAGTGAAGGATTTTCCTTTTTTTTTTCATTGATCTGCCACTCTCCCAAGCATGGTGTCCTTTTCCAGGGATTGGTCCCTCCTGACTACATGTCCAAAATATGGAAGATGCAGTCTAGCCATCCTTGCTTCCAAGGAGCACTCTGGTTGCACTTCTACAATAGATCTGTTGGTTCTATTGGCAGTCCATGGTATATTCAATATTCATCTCCAGCACCATAATTCAAAAGCATCAACTCTTCTTCTGTCTCCCTCATTCAGTGTACAGCTTTCTCAACTAGATGATGTGACAGAAGATACTATGGCATGAGTCAGGTGCACCTTCATCTTCAATGTGACATCTCAACTTTTTAATACTTTAAAGAGATCTTTTGCCATGGCTTTTCCCAAAGCAATGTGCCTCTTGATTTCTTGACTGCTGCTCCCACGGGTGTTGATTGTAGAACCAAGTAAAGCAAAATCATGGACAACCTCAACCTTTTCTCCATTTATCATAAAGTTTCATACTTAGGTGGTAGTCTTAATTAAATCACAGTTAGATACTCTTCATTGGATGAAATGAGACTAATGGGAATATTTATACTTGTTAAAGTGTAGACTGTTATACACGTCTCAAAATTTTTAATCTAGTAGTAGAGCTGTGTAAGGCCAGAAAATTGGCATTTGTAACAAATTAATAAATAATTCTAATGCTTTTGATTTAAGGACCACACCTTGACAACCACTATTCTAATCCAGAGAACTTTAAAACAGCAGCAGCAACAACAAAGTATACTGTAATTGTTTTTTAAACAAATTGACCTGAAAGATTAAGAAAGATTGATTACAAGATTGTTGGAGATACAAATATCAAACATTTTTAATAGCTGCCACTTCCTCAAATTAGGGGTGTCAAGATCAGAAAGAAAATGTGCAAGCATATGCATGGTAGGAATGGTAGAGATACAATGTAACCCATCGGGTTAGTCAGGCCTCAGTCTTGACTTTTCCAAAGTTCTTTGGATAAATTAGTAAAAAACAGATACTTGTTAGCCTTTCCCTGATAACTATGGCAAGCAAAGATTTACCATGGCTGGATCCATGACTACTATAGTGGAATTTTCTCAGTAGAATACAGTTTAACACTCCATGATTTAGATTGCTGTGATCCTACTTAAGACATCATAGCCCTGGTGGAATCAACAACACCCATTAAAATTAGATCATAAATATGCAGTCACTTAGCTCAGGGGAAGGATTTCTACAGGGTAGGTTCTGGAAAAGAATTGGTCCAGAACCAGTGTTTCTGCTGAGTCAATTCATTGAAAGGGCTTTTAAAACTGTGTCCACTTTGTATGAATGCCAATATATTCACCCTTTCACATGTAAAAATAGGCCTAAATGGTGAGTCTAGCCCTAAATTGAACCAAGGTAAACATTTATTCTGGAAACTTCTTGAAGATGCTTGTTTTTCTAAATCTGAATCAGTGGGAGGACAAAGCTGAGGATTCAGAAACTTTGACTCCCAGGTTTGTACTCAGTGCATTAATGTATTTCCCATTGCCTATTTTTTCCTTTCTTTTGGGAAAAAAAGTAATCCCTTGCACTTCCTAAGAGAAAAAGGATAACTCAGAAATTCAGCTTTTTGGGAGTTCATGCCTGGTGAACAGATCTGTGCATAAGATGCAACAAGTGACATTAGCCAGAGGAAAAAATGTAGCAAGATACAAGCTATACTAAATGGCAGGACCCAATGATAAAGTACAGAGAATTTCCTGGAACTACCCATCAAAGTTGCTATGGCTTCCTTAGTCATCTAGCATTAGGAACTTCTGAAAGACAGCATGAATCACCTTGTTCAGTCAATGGTTACCTCATTTTCCACCCTTTGTTTTATTTATCCCACGTGAATTTCTATTGCCCTAGTAATACCTTCACTGCTTTGCAGTAATATAGGCTTTCCTATTTTTTTCATCTACTGTCTTGGTACATTCATATCCATCCATTTCTCTTTTGGACAAACATCAATGGAGGTACACTCTAGTCTAGCAAAGCACATTCTTGTTAGGAGGCTGGAAGACCTGGGTTGTGGTATTCATTTTTACCACTTGCTATGTGAACACAGGCAGGGGATAGAACTTCCAATGATATGACTCAGTGGCTTCTAATGTTTTAAATATACATCACTGACAGGTATGTAAGCTGATTATAGTAAGTACATAGATGAGTATTTTAAATTTAAATATTAATTTGAGTATGTCTTTAAGTCAAATAATATTAAAAAGCTATAACTAGAGTGTTGGCTTGTGAGTTTACAGAGTATGTTTGTTTAGGAATAGGCAAAAGTAGGTATTGAAGTGAAAAAGTGCATTGATTCAAAGAAAAATATTATTCATACTGAAGGTATGCTAATAAGATAAAATTATGAAGATGTCCAGGGAAAGACTAAATTTTGGTAAATATTTCTGTAACTAGAAAGGAAACTTCCACTCAATACATATTTGCTTATAAGATGCTTTCTGCCTGGCACTGTGTTAGGCACAGGTGCCACAGTTCAGAGGTTTAAATAAAAACAAATTATCTTCACCCTCATGATCCTCATTTTGGTATGTCAGAGATATGGAGACTGTTATTTACAATATAACACAAGAAAATTTACAAAACACTAATGAATAAATTGTTTTGGAGAACCTGAAAGGAAATAGACTAAC
>VMDO01025855.1:0-27596 GCA_007922755.1 Pedetes capensis | reverse complement strand
CCACCTGTTTGTCCCACCCAGACGCCACTCTGGCAAGCAGTCCTGGGTGACAAGGAGTTTGCCTTCTCAGGACAGAAATGAAGGACGAGGGAGGGAGCTAGTGGCAGCTCAGGACAAATCCGGTGATTCCAGAAGTTTCCAATTCTGGCTCTCTGGTTCTCAATTTCCCCAGGGTGGCCTCAGAGGACCTTCTGGCCCCGCTGCAGCCCCCTCATGTCTTCTCCCATCACAGACCGGACACTAGAGACCTGGGGGAGAAAAAGGTGAGTTGGAGCTCGTCCGGGCTTCTCCAGGGCCCTTGAGTATCCAGCAGTCCCGTCAACTTCAGCACAAAGTCCCTGCGGAAAGGCAGGTGGCACAGATTTGGGAGAGAACTGGAGAACTGTAAAGATGTCACCTGGGGACCGGGTGAGCTCACGGAGAGGCAAAGTAGAATATCTGCTCGACTTCTTTGGTGATGGTGTAGCACAGAGGGGGGATCAAGCAGATATTGGATTTCCTGCCGTTTGAGCTCTGTCAAGCCATGGAGAAGAATCAGACGTGAGACCTGTCTATGTAGGAACTCTCTGATTGGGTTCCTAGGGGGTTATCCATTCCCTGCTAAAGAACTCACATAGATCTGTGCGCCTAGCTGGGAATCTTTGAGCAGTGGGGTTTTCCTGGGGAAAATCTCATTCCACCCAGGGAGAAGCAGAGGCGATGAGTGTTGGGGACTCACAGCCGGATCCTGCCCTTTGGGGACTGAGTGGCTGGGCCTGGGTGTGTTGGGAGCCCTTTAGGACCAGGAGCTCCTGAGCGGGCCTATGCTAGGCCTTGGGGCATGCCGTTCTCAGTCCTGCGTCTTGCTGAGCTGCTCACTGATACTTCTGCTGCCTCTCCTGAAGCGCTGCCCGGCGCTGGGCAGACAGCAGAGGGCAGCTGTCTTGCCATCCTGTGGAAGAGTGAGAGGAAGACCTGTTGTCTCCGCACTCCCGTCTCAGCCCCCAGCCTCTCACGTCTTCTTCTCAGGCCTGGAGTGGGGGCATCTCAGAACTGCAATGGCCACCACCCACTGGCCTTTTGATCAGTGCTACCTCTTCACCCAGGGACGGAGAGGTCCCTGCCAACTGACCTGTCCATTCACGGCCCATTCAGCCTCCCCTGCTGGGGGTTGACCCCCCTACACAATAGCTGAGGCCCTGGGGACCAAAAAGTAGAGCTGGTTGGAAGAGAAAGGAGGGGCATAGCCATAGCCACCTCCACCTTACACGGAGGGGGGGGGGGGCGGCCCTCAAAGGGCCTCAGCATCCTGTTCTTCTACCTCCGGCCCCGCCCCCTCCCATCATTGCCCCTCCCCCAACATCCATACCCTGTCTCTTATCAGAACCAGCCCTTCCTCCCAGCTTTGGGCTCTACCAGCCCTACTGCCCCCAAGCACGATTCCACCCAGCCCTGCCACTCAATCATCCCCACCCATTCTCATTCTCTGCCTTCCCCTCCCCACTCTGTGGCCACCCCAGCCCCAGCAGTGTGTTCCCAGGACCCACGGCCACACTGGCCTCCCTCACCCTCTCCTGGGTCCCTCCTGCAGCCCCAGCCAGCCTCCCTGCCCCTCCCCTATCCCCAGCACCAGGTCCCGCGCGCCTCCTTCAGCTACTGGTAGCAGGGGAAGCGGAGCGGGCGCCCCCGGGCGGCTCCAGCGGGAACCAGCGGCTGAGCCAGGCGTCCGCGGTCCTGGGCCTGAGCGCGCGGGGCAGCGCGCGCGGCGCCCCGTGCAGACTCCGCAGCAGCACCCCGCCCACGTCCTGCGGGGGCGTCACCTCGGAGTCCTCGTCCTGGGATGGTGTGGGTGGAGGGCCGCTGTCCAGCACCCGGGCTCCGCGGGCGGCGGGGGCACTCACAGCGCCGCGGTTGAATTCCTTCCCAAAGCTGTCCAGCAGGGCGGGACTCTCTCTCGCAGGTCCCACCAGGCTCGCTGGCACCTTGTTCCAGGTCCCCGAGCCCGGGAAGGAGCCGGGGGGCCTTACGCACTCGGTGCTTGATCAGGGCCGGCTGGCGAGGGGGCCAGAGAATGTCCTGGGTCCAGGCAAGGGCGGGTTTGAGGCTTCCGCGGAGAGGGGGATTGAGGGTATTTGGGATGGCAAAGCAGGCGGTTCCGGGGCGATCTGTGCGCCTAGCTGGAAGTCTGGGCCCTTGAGAGGTCCCATCAGCGGAGGCATCCTGTCCTGCCTCTTCCCAAATCCCTGCCCTGCTCCAGGGTGTATGGAAGCATGGGTGGTGTGTGGAGAGGTCCCGGGTGTCCCAGCTCAGAGGAGGGAGACCCCAAGCCCTCAGCCAACCTGAGCCTCTGTGGCTGTAAATCCTGTCCTGCTCTGCTTACCTTCACCGCTCTGGACCTTGGGAGTCTGGATCTTTCTGCAGGGAGGACACCTCCTTGTGCCCTCCTCCAGATGGCGCACTTGGCTCCCCACCAATAGAACTGGCACCTCCTTCTGTGACTCCACCCTGTCCACCTTCATTCAGCGCTGTATGGATGTCCCTGTAAACCACTTGAAGTAACAGATGGTCGGTGAGTCACTGCAGGTCATCTTACTGCCAAAGTTCAAAGTGGATGGGCAAGGTGGGGGGGGGGCACACGGGAATGCAAAGACAGGAGGGAGACAGGGGGGACCCCAAATTGAGGGAAGAAAGGACTGGGCTGTAGGCAATGGTCTGGGTGGTACATGGACCCCTCCCTCCAACTTGTCAAAGTAGAAAATTTTAAAAAATTATAAGCATAACTCGTACAAATCAGAATAAATACAAATCAAATATTTTATTCAATTCGAAGAACAATTGAGGTGTTGGCTATGTATGTTGTTGTTAGGCGCTGTCGAGTCGATGTCCGACTCATAGGGACCCTATGGAACACTATTGTTAGTAGTTCTCTGCTAGCCATACTGTTTTCAATGGCTGATTGATTTTTGGGAGTGGGTTGCCGGGTCCTTCTCCCAAGCCTACAGCACCTGGTGTTCCCAGGCGGTCTCCCATCCAAGTACTAACCAGGCCCGACCTTGCTTAGCTTCTGAGATCTGACAGGATCCGATGCCACAGTAGTATGGTTGCAGGCTGGCTATGTGTAGGCAATGCAATAAAAGAATATTAGTGTTACCAGGGAGCTCAGGTGCAGGAATCTGGCAACAAACTTCGGTTTCTTTTGGTCAGAATATAAAAGAATTTATCCCTGACACAGAAGGTATAGTAGAGAACATAGACAGAGTTTGTTGTAAAAGATAGTACACATTTAAGGAATAATTACAGCGAAATTTTGAGACACCTGGAGTTTAGATAAACCTGGAAAGGAACTTGGAGAACCCTCAGTTCTCCAGGTGAATTGGCATAAGGATATTTCTATTCTCCAGGAGAAGGTAAAGCCAAAGAAAACAGAATTGTTAATCAAGTTTCTAGAAGGAAAAGTACCTGGTTAGACAGAGAAGACGGCAGTCTGAGAGGAGAAGCTCCTTGCAAGCCACCCCAGGGAAGGGGAGGCACACAGGTGGCCATGGTGTCCCCTCTAAATGATGAACCCCCAAATATGTTACAATGAATATATCTCCCTTCACCCTGTTTGACTCTCAGGAAGGCTGATTGCTGATGACGGGTAACATCTCTCATAAGCGGAGGAACAACCTAAGACAGGCACAGTCGTAGAGAGGCCAGCAGGTGTTACCTCTAAATGCTGCACCCTCAAATATGTTACAGTGAATACATCTCCTTTCACCCTGTTTGGCTCTCAGGAAGGCTGATTGCTGATGACGGGTAAGATCTCTCATAAGCAGAGGGACAACCTAAGACAGGCACAGTCGTGGCGAAGCCATCAGGAGAGGCAGGGCTGCCTGGAAAGGCCAAGATGCCCACCTGTTCACTGTGTCCTCATTAAACATTACAAAGGCTTGCTGGCGCATGCAGTAAAACGAGTTTCAGAAAACACTAACTGATGTCCTGGTTCCTGGAAGGCCACTTATCGATTATCTCTTGTGATTTGGAAGAAATGTCCAGAGAGTCTTCCCTGCCCTCATCTTACCTCCGATTGTTAAGAAGAGATTAGAGAAACAATGATCAGGTTAAAAAAGTTCATACTTTTTTTTCTGTTCTGTAATTTGTTACTAAGAAATAAACTTGAGATATAAGGAGGCCAGGAGAGAACGTTAGCAGCTCTTAGCCAAAGCTCACGAACATTCTTGGCTGTCCGTATCTTGAATTTGTTGCGGAACCTTGTTACTACACATGTTGGGAGGGGCAGTGGGCTCAAGTTCCCTCTAATTTTGTTCAAGCTGGGCACACCCAGCTCTAGATACATAGCGTGGTGTGAGTTGGAGTGGGGGACAAACTCAAGCTCTGTCTGGAAAAGCCCTTTGTTATACTCAGGCAGCTATTTATCTTGGATTAGGGAGTGGGATCCATTAGAAAATGTCCTTCCAGGTCATTAGAGACTTGGCTTGTTCTGGCTCCATCCACCTTGGCTGGATGCGGGAGTCGTTTTCAATGCCCTTTTCCTCCCCTATTGCCTGCTAATAAATCTAAGCTAACCCACCGAACACTAGGATGTAATTGCGGAATTAGGATGATTAACTATAATCTTTGAAGTTATCTTTTTTACTGAACAGAAATCATTTGCATTTCTACTGGATTTCTACCCAAGCTACAGGAATTTCACAGAGCCCAAGACTCTTATTGACAATAAGTAGCAAATCAGACAATGGGATCATCTTCTAGAAAATTTCTCAACTGAATCACACATGAGGGAGAGAGAGGGGCTAATAAAGGCAGGAAGACTCATGTTCTCTCTGGAAATGGGTAGAGACCTCCCGGGAACTCAGATGCCACCTCTTTTCTGTCCTCTCCTGGCCTGGTGTTTCAGATCACTGTGGCTGATAGGAGTCAGTTGACCCTTTATTTTAGGTCAGGGAATAAACCATCTCTCAAATGATTGATATTTTCTACATGCAGAGCTAAGCAGGGCTGACCTAAGGGTTAATGCAGCAAAGCAGACAGACACAACATGAAGACAGAGATGCCAAGCCTTTCCATCCCATTCTAGTCACTCATCTGGTAGCCGAAGACCCAAGTGAAAAGTCACTGCTCTCAGCAAAAATGTTCTTTGGGTCTCTGAAAAGTATCCTAGGCAATTGTTACCACCTTAGCCTACATTTCAGAGGCATTATCTACAGCAAAGCCAGGAACAGACTAATAATGTATTGCCCAGCCAGGTAGCCTCCAAAATTAGTGATTTTTAAGTGAACTAAGAGCAAGTGATGGGCTGGGATTTAGCTCAGTTGGTAGAGCACTGCGCTGCAGTCTCTGAGGTCCCGAGTTCAATTCCCAGCACCGCAAAAATGGGAGAAGGGCCTGGCAATCCACTCCCAAGGCAATCCTGAAACAGCCATTGAAAACCCTATGAGGGTAGCTATGAGTCGGATACCGACTTGACGGCACCTAACAACAACAACAAGAGCAAGTGGGTCTACAGCTGTACCACTTTGGCATCTAATCTCATCAGATCTTGGAAGCTAAGCAGGATTGAGCCTGCTTAGTCCTTGGACGGGAGACCACCTGGGAACACCAGGTGCTTAGGCTTGGGAGAAGGACCCGGCAACCCACTCCTGAAACAATCAACTATCGAAGACCCTATGAATAGAGACAAGCACTGACTATAGTGCTGGGCATGGTACAGTTCTGAGCAGTGTTTCGTTCTGTTGTACATAGAGTTGCTATGAGTTGGACCCGACTCAATGGCACCTAACTACACCAATGAGAGCAAGTGAAGTTGGAGAGTTTACTTAGGGTTGCTTTTCCCTACTTTGGTAACAACGGGGCTCACAGGTTCATAGGGCCCGGAGGCTGTGCCAGCTCCTCTGAGCTCGGGAAGAGTCTCACTGGTTGGATTCCCACAGCTGAGCCACCTTGGATTCTTCACTTTCTCCAAGAGATGAAAGCTGATCCCAATTAGACAATGAAACAAGTAAGGCTCACTTGCCCCCTAGCCTCCCAGTTGATCCATCTACACATCCACCCAGTCAGTCCTTCTGCCCTTCATCCAACCTTAAATGAACATTGGGTGGGGTGTCTCTCATGAGTCAGCACAGTGCCAGGCATGGGAGAGCTATGAATGAGACCTAGCTCATGGTCTAGTTGAGGAGACACACAGTTAAATAAAAAAGGGCACCACAGGGTTTTAGGAATCACTTGTGTGTTAATTCCTCCACTTAACGAGGACTTATTGAGGACCTGCGTGGTACTGGGCATGGTGGGGCCAGTCATGAACCTGGTCCTCCTGAGCTTACCGCCCAGTCATGGAGGTAAGCCCATGGCTTGTGGCATCTGGAACATGCTTCAGCAGGGGAGTAGAAGGCTGCATAGGGCACAACAGGTTATAACTGCCCCATCTTGGAAGTGACAGGTGTCATTTCCTCTCAGGGTCTGTTAGCCAGAATTCTCACATGGCCCTATCCCAACTGAAAGATCAGCTGGGAAATGGTGGAAAGTCAGAGACACCTGCATCTCCATGTTCAATGCAGCACTTTTCACAATAGCAAGGATATGGAATCAGCCAAAGCGCCCATCAACAGAAGAATGGATAAAAACCTATGGTACATATATGCAATGGAATACTACTCAGCAATCAAAAAAATGAAATAATGCCATTCGAAGCAAAATGGATGGAATTGGAGAAAATTATTTTAAGTGAACAAACACAAGCTCAGAAAGAGAAACACCACATGTTCTCACTCCTATGTGGGAGCTGAATCAAAATTATAAGAAGGAAAAATCCTATTCAAAGGTCGGATCATTATAAAAGAAAAAAATACCTAAGAATGGTATTAGTAGAGATGGTGTAGAAAACGCATATGATAGTTCTGACAAGGTAAAAAGAACGTTCACTACAGAAAAAGTTTCTATCTTAAACGGGACTGGAACCCAAGGATATATAGAAAAATATTACCATAAAAGGACAAGTAAATGGAAGAGAAGTCTTTGATGGGGGGGACAGGGGGAGGAAGCGCACAAGAGGGTAAGGGGGAACCTATATGAATAATGTACAACAAAATGCATATATGGAAATGTCACAATGAAAAGCATGTCAGAATGAATCACATTAAGGTGTACATTAAAATTTTCCAATAAAAAAGAAAATGGGGGGAAGTATCTGAGGCACTCAGCACAATCCCCCCCGTACTCCAAATTAAGTCGAACAGCCTCTCCCTTGTGGGCTTTGGATACTGAGGGGAGGGAGTCAAGGAAAGAAAAGAGGAGGAGCTTCATTATGGCCCTCCCAGCCCTTGGGGGAGTGACCACTGGTTCTGTGTGCCAGTTATCAAGAGCACCCCTAGATTTCTGGTCTTTTCTGAGACTGCAGATTAACTCTTTCATCCTCAAAGCCACTCAGTTTCATTCTCATGAACTCTTTTATTGGCTGATGTGAGCAGGAATTGTTTATTGATAGAAACCAAAGAAGTTTAATAAACACATCGCTCTAAATCACTTCTGGTATACTTAGTCTCACTGAGGAAAGACTAGTTAAGTGCCACCTACTCCTTCTGAACCTGGGGTCTATTGAGTTCAGAGGTTGTGTTCATATGGATACAGTATATATATATATTGCATTCTGTCCCTTGTTTTGTTTTTTGTTTTTTTTTTTGTGGTCCTGGGGGTTGAACCCAGGGCCTTGCACCTGCATGCTCTGCAAGTGCTGGACCACTGAGCTGCACCCCCAGCCCATTTTTTGACTATTTGAGACAGGGTTTCACTAAATTACGCAGACTGCCTCTGGTCTTGAACTTGCGATTCTCCCGCCTCCACCTCCCAAGCTGCTGGGATGACAGGCGTGCGCCACCGCGCCTGGCACTGTCCCTTGTTTTATAAAAACAAGTGGAACTAAAGATCTGAAGCCTCGATACCTGCAATATGAGACAGAGATGAAAATCACCGGGTTCATTCAAAAGGATTCATTTGTTACTTTAATGGATGTTCACTGATTCTGAGCTAGAAAGAAGAAAAACAGAACTAAAGAGTGCATAATGAAATGGAATTCCATCGTTGAAGATGGAATCTAGAAGGCAAGCTATGATTAGTGTTATGTTAATATATTGCTGCTGTTGTTGTTGTTGTTAGGTGTCATGAGTCAGATCCAACTCATAGTGATCCTACGCACAACAGAACGAAACACTCCCTGACACTGCCCCACGCTCAGCACTATGTCAGTGCTTCTCTGCTATTCATTGGGTTTTCAATCGCAGGTTGCTTTGCGATTGTATTGGGAGCGGGCTACGATGCCCTTTTCCCATTTTTGTGCTGCTGGGGATCGAACCCAGGGCCTCAGAGAGTGCAGGGCAGCACTCCACCAACGGAGCTAAACCCCAGTCCCCAAATACAGTCTAATTTTCTAGAAATGGAACCTGCTTTTTAATTCACTCTGGGGAGGTTTTGAGAAAACAAGGGTGGACGCTGCCTGCACTGACCTGGGCAGTATGCCCACCTCCTTCTGCTTGGCTCCCAATGACCCTCTCTCAGAGTTCTGTTCATTTTAAGCTGGGACAGAAGGTTATGATCAGCCACGGGCCATTTTTCAGGCTAGGCCACCTCTTGTGTTGCTGAGCAGCCTGTATGATGGCTGCCGTCGAGTGAGGGGACCGTGAAGTCTCATCAGGTGGTGTGGGTGGGCCAGAATGATGCACTTCTCTGTTACAGTCTCTGGTAATGTAACACAAACAAAATATACTAGCAAAATCCTTAAGTGGGGTGCAGGGGCATGGAGGCTTGGCACCTCCAAAAGGCTTGGTGGTCCTGTCCCATGAGGTTCTGTTTGTCTGTGAGGTTTTCGGTTTCTCTATTTTGATTTTATTCCACTAGTCTGTGTGTGTGAATGGAGGGTGAGTTTCATGGGGCTTGGATGTCCAAGAGAGGCGCTTGGAGGCCTGCTTTTCTTTTTCATTTCTTTTCTTTTCTTTTTTTTTTCTTTTCTCTCTTTCTTTCTTTCTTTCTTTCTTACTTTCATTTTTTGCAGTACTGAGGGTTGAACCCAGGGCCTCGCGCCTGCATGCTCTGCAAGTGCTGGACCACTGAGCTGCACCCCCAGCCCACTTTTTTACTTTTTGAGACAGGGTCTCGCTGATTTACGCAGACTGCCTCTGGTCTCGAACTTGCGATCCTCCTGCCTCCGCCTCCCCAGCCGCTGGGATGACAGGCGGGCGCCACTACGCCCGGCTAGGCCTGCTTTTCTGAAAGGTTCTTTTCTCTGGGTACCAACTAGTTAGTTTAGAGTGATAGAGTCAAAGGGACGCATGTCTCACAGGACCACGTTCTCCGGGGATCTAGATGGAGACACTGTTCTCGATGAGGGGAGGATCCAGGTAGGTGTAGGGCAGGGCCAGGCCTTGGTTCCGCCTCTCAATGTCTCTTGAGATCTGGGCCAGTTGACTCTGGAAGGCGGCAATGCTCCTGCGAGGGGCCTCCTCAGTGAAGTGCTCATCCGGGTAGGTGCCCAGAGGCCGCTGGGGACCAACCACAGGGTGGGTCAGGGGTTTCCGGGGTCCCCATCCTCTGAACAGCATCCTCTGGGGCTCTGGCCCCAGCCCCCCACCCTAGGGACTTGAAGTAGCCTTGCCTAAGTCTCCTCCCGCCCCTCCCCTTCAACCACGCATCTCAAAAGAGGATCATCTGAGCAGGGCAGGGTGGCACCTGTCATCCCAGCGGCTTCGGAGGCGGAGGCAGGAGGATCGCAAGTTCGAGACCAGAGGCAGTCTGCGTAACTTAGCAAGACTCTGTCTCAAAAAGTAAAAAAAAAAAAAAATGGGCTGGGGGTGCAGCTCAGTGGTCCAGCACTTGCAAAGCATGCAGGTGTGAGGCCCTGGGTTCAACCCCCAGTACTGCCAAAAAAAAAAAAGGGGGGGGGACATCTGCAAAAAGCTCTCAGGAATTTTTCACTTGTGGTTTTGAAGGGGCGCGATGCCACTCTGCCTTTGTCCCCGAGGTGACTCTCCTCATCTGATTTGGCCGCTTGCCCCTCCCCATGAGATATCCAAGGGTCATGTGGGAAGGCTCAGTGGGGTGAGAGGACTTGATGGCAGGGCTGGGTCAGAGCCAGAGACGTGAACAACCCACCTTCGCCTCCGGCCCTCACCTGGCCTGCCTCCCTCCCCCACACTCACTCGGTCTCCAGGTTCCTTGCTTAGCATCCAGAGGGCGATGATGACATCACACGTGGCGTTGACTGGCGGGAGGGTGGCTATGAAACCCTCAGGCCTTGCCTGGCCTTTGGAAGTGGGCGGTGGCAACTGCATGGTGGGTGGCAGGTTGGGCATCCAAACACAGGAGTCAAACTGGAGGCCAAGAGGGCAGAATGAGGCCGGGGCGTCTGCTCCCCTCCCCTCGTCTCACCCCTGGCACCGACCTTCCCCTACCTGGCCCGCGCTGACGGCGGAGTGCCTGGCGGAGCAGGTGAAGATCACCATGGTGACGAACTGCACCAGGGCCTCCTGGGTGTCCAGCAAGGAGGGCATACCTGCAGGGAGAGCTGGGCTGGGGCTGGGGGCCGCCAGGGTCCTGAGGACCCCACTGCGGACGCCAGAGGGTGGGGCCCAAGGGCCAAGGCCCCCGTACCTGAGCTCTCCCTGCCTAGGAAGCCCTCGAAGAAGATCTCCCTCACCCAGGCCTGGAGCTCTTGGTCATCTCGGACAGACGCATCGCTTGGGTAGTAGATGCCAACCACCTCAGAGACGAAGCTGCGAAGCACACAGGGTTCAGTCTGCACCTCCAAGCCCAGCCCTCTCTGAGAAGCAGCCCTGCCCAGTGTTGTTGGGGATTTTTAAAATCTACCCCATAGCTGCCTGCAGCCGTAGCCCTGTGGCAGCCGATCCCGTCAGATCTCGGAAGCTAAGCAGGGTCAGGCCTGGTTAGTATCTGGATGGGAGACCGCCGGGGAACACTAGAAGCTGTAGGCTTGGGAGAAGGACCTGGCAATCCCCTCCCAAAAATCAATCTGCCATTGAAAACCCTATGCACAGCAGAGAAGCACTGACAATCGTGTTTCCCGTTGTACAAAGGGTCGCTATGAGTCAGATACCGACTCGACGGCACCTAACAACAACAACAACAACAACAACCCCATAGCTAGGGTCCCTCATGTTAGCCTGAGGGGCTGACCCCTAGTTGACCCCAGGGCCACATCTCACTCACTCACACCTACCCCTCCCATCGAGTGAGCAAAGATGGCGCCTGACCAGCCTTGCCTGCCTCAACTACCTTCGTCCTGATTGGCTATCCTTGGCATTTTTGTTAGATAACTGTCCCTACCTGGCAGGTATGACAGTTTACCTGCTGTACCTGGCAGGTGTGTGCCCTGATTGGCTAATCCCAGCACGTGCCCCCCTCCAGGACCCTATATAAGCAGGGCTCCCAGACCCCCTTGAACCTATCACTTCTCACCCTCCCTCAATTGCTACCTGGACCCCATCACCTCGACCAGTGCTCCCTATTCTGGCAGATTCTTCAAGCAAGCCGATGCGTTCAAGACCAGGGGCCCCGAAGCGCCAAAGGCTCCAATCAAGCCACAAAGAGCCTCCCAATTCCTCCCATCCCTGGGAAGGAGAGAGGCAAAGAAGGCGGGCAACTGACCTCCAGCCCAGCCGAACACCGGCTGCTATAGCTGTGCCTTTAAGGCTGAGCTGTTCCAGCACTCATGCTGCAGGCTTAGAGCCAGCACTTATAGCACTTGCTTAGGGGTTGCTTGCTTATTGCACCCCACTTGGGGAGTAACCCAATAAACCTTCCTTTCCTGTTTTCCCATTGAAGGTCTCCCGAGGTCCTGCATTGGCACCACCGGCCATTACACCAATCTGGTTCAGTGGGTCCCCAATACCCACGTGGTGTCTGGGCTAGGCTCTGACCTCTGCCGGGCCTGAGCCGAACCCCGACACAGTGTCCTGTGTGGCCAGCCATCCCTGTCATGGGATCCCCCAGCCCTCCCTCTCCTTCCCAGTCTTCCTGCCCCCCCCCCCGCCCAGCTGCCCAGGTTTCCTTACCGCTCCATTGCCCCCCAAATCTTTAGTCCATCATCCCGATAGTAGTAGCCTGGGATGTCCTCAACGCCTCGGGCACGGATGTCTTCGGGAAGACACAAGACAGAATAGGTCAGCTGCTCCATGTTCCTCTTTATCAGCTCTGAGAATCCCTCAATGCCAAGGCCTGTGGACTGGGGGACAGGCAGGGGGTGCCTGAGCACCGGGACCTTGTTCCGGAAGTGACTCTGCCCCTGGAACTCCAGATTCTCCCACTTGGA
This sequence comes from Pedetes capensis, assembly GCA_007922755.1. Lineage (NCBI taxonomy): Eukaryota > Metazoa > Chordata > Mammalia > Rodentia > Pedetidae > Pedetes > Pedetes capensis. The sequence continues at coordinate 15,301 of VMDO01025855.1, read as the reverse complement.
GGATCGTCCTCCGCCACATCCCTCTAAGGCAGCCCCTACCTTGTCCACCACCTTCCCGGGGGCGATGAGCAGCTCGCGGGCCAGCGTGTTGATGTGCAGAGTGTACCGCATGTGGGGACTCAGCAGCTGCGAGGGCAGAGATGGCAGAGCTGGGGAGACCCCTGCCTGCCCCTCCAGATGCACCTGCCCTGTATGTCACTTGGAAAAGGGGACAACTTGGGACAAGAGGCAGTGCTCCTGGCCTAGCAACCGGGCACCAGATCATTTTTTGTCAAGTGAGGGTGCCGAGCAGGATGAGCACCCACGATTTCCTATTCGTGGGGCAGGCATAGCGCCATGAGAACCAGAGCTGGTGGGCCTGGCAATGCGGAGCCGTCCTCCAGGACCCATCTGTGAGCTCCAGGAGCTGGGAACTGCAGATGGGCAGAAAGATGGGCAGAGAGCAGAGTCTGTCTCCAGGGCCCAGCGGGCTGTCTAAGTGGGAATCAGAGCGTCTGAGTACCCTGGGGGGCGAGGTCCCACCCTTCTCAGAGGAGAGGCCTCAAGTCCGTGGGGGAAACGAATGTGTCATTGGAAGGCTCGCCAGGGCCCAGGGACCTAGAGTCCACTCCAGAGCACTGGGTCTCCCAGCCAGGGCTCCCCCAGCCCTGGAACAATCTGCAGAAAACTTGTTGGTTTCTCAAAGACAGGCTCCCCTTTGGCATCTGCCAGTCGTGTGTCCTCCCCATGGCTCTCCCCCCCCCCCCAGAGCTGGGCCAGAGTCCTTAGGAAATTTGAGGGTGGAGCTGAGCCAGATAGGTGGGCTCTGTCTGGATATCTGAAGGTAAGGACTGACTTTGGTCTCTGGCCTGAGATCTGGCTATACTGCCTGAACTTCTGTAAGTCCCTCTGTGTCCCTCCCCTCCTGGGATTTGGGCTTCTGTGGTGGCAGCCGATGCTGTCTGATCTGCTCTCAGAGGGAGACTCTCTGGGCATAGAGTCTACGGCCCCCAGCTTAGGGCCTGCCAGGCATCAGGCTCCTAGGGGGCTCTACCTGAGATGTGCCCGCAGCAGGATGGGGCTCAGCGACCCAACCTGGAAGGGCAGGGCCGCCTGCGAAAATGCTGCTCAGAACATGCAGTGTGAGGGTGGGACGAGGTGCAGGGATCCGTGGGCTTGGGGTCCAGGATGGGCCCCCCTTGCTGAGCCACTGACCTTGAAGAGAGGATGGCAGTGGGGCAGCTGGCGGAGCGTGGCCAGGGCGAAGACCTCGGGCAGCAGGTGAGCATGCAGCAGGTGCGCAAGGGCCTCGTGGACGGAGAACTCCGCGTTGCGCACCCAGGTCTTGGCCAGCAGCCAGTCCCACGTGTCATCACCGGGCAGGAAGATGGGGCTGTCGGGCCCAGGGGTCTGGCTGAGCTGGTGGGGGGAGGCCCGTGGGGAGGAAGGTGGCCATGAGTGTCCACCAAGCATCGGCCGGGTCCGTCCCACCCCTGGCCGGCCCCCTGCGCAGCTGCAGACCTGGATGGCGAGGGGTAAGAGGGGCCCGTGGCCTGGGCGCTGGTATAACAGGGTCATCGGGGCAGCAGAGAACTGAGGCCTCCCATTGACGACGTTGGTGGGGACGTCAGAGAGGATGCCGTGGTCCACCAAGAACAGGGAGCCCTTCTGCAGGGGAGAGGAGAGCTGAGGGGCCGGGAGCAGGACGGGCTGGGGGGCCGGGAGGGTGTTCTTGGCATGCGGCTAGCAGTCGGTCCCCAGTGAGTAGGAAGGCCCCCCTCTCTCTGCAGTGGGGGAAGGGCCTGAGGAAACGGAGATGGGCTTGCTGGGTCCCACCTCCAGCTCAGCCTGCAGACTCGTCTCGGGGCCCAGCACGGGGGCCACCATGGCGTCGGTGACTGGGAAGTTCCTGGGGAGGCTGCGACAGCGGCGGATCAGGGTGGGGTTGAGGCCGTTCAGGAACTGTGAGGCGAAGAAGGCGTCCTCCTGCCAGTGCTTGAACACATACTCTGCGGGCGGGAGGGGGACGTGAGGATCAGCCACCCCTGTTCCCACAGGGTCTCTCCTGACCTTCACGGTGGAGCCTTCTGGGTCCCTCCTGTGGGACTTTCCCAGGGTGACTCTCCAGGCTCATTGGCTTTAGCCACTGCCCACTCACCAAACAGCAAACCAGCCCGCCTTCCCACCGTCTACCTGAGGTCCTCCTCGGAGGACTCGCCAGCCTCAACACTACCCATCCTCGACCAAGTGTGGCCTCTTCCTCCAGCTCAGGCCCTCCCCCTGCTGGGCATCCCAGGGAACGGCAACTCCAGCCACTGGCTGGCTGTGGCAGAGCCCAGGTCCCCCTCTGGGCAGCCCCTTCCCTTCCTCCCAGTGAGTCCTGTGGATTCTCCATCCTCAGGGCCTTTCAGCCCACCTGTCCACTCCCTCCCAGTGGCCACTGACTTGCTGAGGCCACCATGCTGACGGTAGCTAGAGCCTCATGGCTGATCCTCCGGCTTCCTCTCTGGCTCCCACCCCAGCCCACACAGCACATCTGTCCCCAGCCAGCCCCCAGTTAATAGCCTTGCACTGAACTGAGATCGGGCCCAATCCCCCCACATTCCAAGCAGTCCTGCACGGGCACACCCTGGGCACCTCTCCTTTCTCTCTAGCCTGCGTTCCCTCATTCAGTCCATTTTGGCCACAAACACATTCTACCCTGGCTGCCCCCCAGATATCTGATCCTTCCATCTTTTTTTTTTTTTCCGGCATTGGGGGTTGAACCCAGGGCCTCGCCTGTAAGTGCTTTGTAAGTGCTGGATCACTGAGCTGCACCCCAGCCCGTTTTTATTTTTTACTTTTTTGAGACAGGGTCTTGCTAAGTTACACAGACTGCCTCTGGTCTCAAACTTCCGATCCTCCTGCCTCCGCCTCCGGAGCCACTGAGATGACAGGCGTGCGCCACCGCTCCCGGCTGATCCTTCCATGTTTAGGGCCTTTATCTTTGCTGTTCCCTGAGCACAGAACACTATCTGCCATGTACACTATCAGTGCTGTCAATGCCTGCTAGACCCCCTCAGGAGAATTTTCCAAGGCCCCCCTCCAGGCTAGGGCGGATCCAGGCTAGGGTGGATCCAGACTAGGGTATAAAACCACTCCAGGAGCCAATGAGTACATCTCCCAAGGGACACTCATAATTGGATTTCAAGTCTAATTAATAGCCCCTAGCCAGTTCCTCTGTGAGCCCCATAAGTACAGGGACTGTGTGCATGACCCCAGCCCAGTGTCTGATGGCGTGCAGGAGTAGGAGGTCAGGGTTCCCCTCGGGCCACGTCCTCCTTTGTCTCTGTGGGGAATGTTAGGTCCAGGAGGCAGCCTGCCCAGGAGCTTGGTTTATGAGAATACCAATAGCCAGGGAGGGGATTGGGAGCCCCAGGCCAGCTCCTCACCCGCTGCAGGAGTCCTGTGGAAGTTAAACATCCTTCTCATCTCCCTCAGGCTCCTCCAGAGCCCCTTGCGGTCCAGCAGGCCCTTGATTTTCATTTCTGCAATCCTGCAGGGGTGGGTGGGGAAGGAGACCCTCCGTCGTCAGCCAGCCTTAGCTCTTCTGGGGTCCTAAACCAGCCTCCGAGGCCTGATTTAGTCACCGTCCTTGAAGTAGCCATTGCCCTGTAGGAATTGGTGGTGGGTGGGCGTCTGTGCCCAGGGGGAGGCCATGTGAGCCTTATCACAGATGGTGGGGTACAAAGGAAGGGAGGGCAGAGGGCAGGGGAGGGGAGCGTCAGAGGCCCAGGGGCAGGGCAGGGCGGCCATCCTTACGCAGAGCCAACTTTGCAGTTGAATGTCGCATTCTTGACTGCGGAGTATTTGACGTTGAGGTCCAGGTCCTTCACAGTCACCTCGTTGAGGCAGCGAGGCCAGCCCGGGATGTAAGTCTTCCAGCTGGAGTGTGGAACAGGCAGGTGATCAGCAAGGGGTCTCCGGGAGCCCCCCAGACTCGGCCGGAAAGATATCCTCAGGGACCCTGGTCGGAGCCAGCTCCCTTCTGCCAGCAATGCCTTTCCTGGATCTGCCCTTCCGCTCCGCCCACAAGGTAATAAGCAAGCTGCTACGCTTTTGGGGAGACTCCTCCCTGGTCATGGTTGATCATCAGGGTTGAGTCGTGTGTCCTCCCCATGGCCCTCCTCATCCCCCCCCTCGCCAGAGCTGGGCCAGAGTCCTTAGGAAATTTGAGGGTGGAGCTGAGCCAGATAGGTGGGCTCTGTCTGGATATCTGATTGCGCCTGTGAACGTAAGGACTGATTTTGGTCTCTGGCCTGAGATCTAGCTATACTGCCTGAACTACTACTGTAGTTACTACTATTACTACTACGTCTTCTTCTTCTTCTTCTTTTTACTTTTCGAGACAGGGTCTTGCTAAGTTACACAGACTGCCTCTGGTCTCGAACTTGCGATCCTCCTGCCTCCGCCTCCCCAGCCGCTGGGATGACAAGGCGTGCTCTACTGCCTGAACTTCTGTGAGGCCCTCTGTGTCCTGCTGATACATTCCCCTTTCATCTGTCTGCTGGCCGGAACCTGTTTTTGCTCGTGCAACACCACATAATCCCCAACTAACACAGATGCGCCTGGCAGAGGGGAGGCAGTCCTGAAGCTGGAGCTGCCTGGCAGGTGGCAGTCACTTTTGGCAGACATCCCACAGAGAGGCATTCCAGCCTCCACAGCCTGGGGAGCCACTTACTCTGCCCTGGCTGAAGGCATCTCTAAAGCCCATGATCAAGCAAGACACACAGCCAGAGATCATTGAGTGAAAAGGGAGCAGTATGTCCCAGCAAACTGAAGTCCCCCAGTCAGTCCTCACACGCATTTCTTCTTTGATTCTCTCAAAAATTGCATCTGGATGAGCTTTCAACTTCAAAGGACGATTTGCAATTAAAGCACATTACCACCAGGTGGCGGCCAAACCCTACTTCTCAAACTTTAAAGTACGTTTGATTAACCTGGGGATCTTGATGCCCAAGAACCTGCATTTTTCTAACAAATTCCCAGGTGATGCTGAAGCTGTGGACCTGAGGCCTGACTTTAAGTATTATTATTATTACAGACACCTTGGCAGGGGTCCGTGGTGTATGTTTGTAATCCCAGCAACTCAAGAGGCTGAGACAGGAGGATCCCAGGTTCAAAGCCAGAGGCATCCTGCACAATTTAGCAAGACTTTGTCTCAAAAAATAAAAAAGGTCTGGGGTTGCAGCTTAATGGTGGAGCACCTGCCTGGCATCCTCAAGACTCTGAGTTCAAACCCCGTCTCCCAATACTGAAGGGGGGGGGGAATAGTAAGGATCCCAACAGTGAGAGCAGAGTTCACTAGGGGACAGTGAGAATAGACATATGAATAATAATAAAAGCACACGTCTGCACAAGACTTGGCAATTGATTGTTGTTGTTGTTAGGTGCCGTCGAGTCAGTATCCAACTCATAGCGACCCTCATAGGGTTTTTAACGGCTGTTTCGGGATTGCCTTGGGAGTGGATTGTCAGGTCCTCCCATTTTTGCAGTGCTGGGAATTGAACTCGGGACCTCAGAGACTGCAATGCAGTGCTCTACCAACTGAGCTAAATCCCAGTCCCTGGCAATTGATTAGCTACATTCTTTTTTTTTTTTTTTTTTTCTCTAGTACTAGGGGGTTGAACTCAAGTCTTTTCTTCTCATGCTAGGCAAATGCTCTACCATTGAGCTGCATCCCCAGTCTTTTTTCTTTTTTAATTTTTTATTTTGAGACAGGGACTTGCTAAGGTTTGCAGGCTGCCTCTGGTCTCAAACCTGTGATCCTCGCTGCGATTACAGGCCTGTGCCACACGTCCAAGTGATTAGGTGTATTCTTAGCCATTTTCTCATTTGTTCTGCCTAATAACCCAAATGAGATTGGTATTCTTAGTGTCTTTTTCGGAAGAAAGAAAGGATCAAAGAGATTAAATGATTTGCCTAAGATCTCCCAGCTCCTTTTGGCAGGGTCTAGACTGGTCCTTGGTCTCCATGGACACAGTAAATCTGCTCCCTCTCCTGGGGCTGTTGTGAGACTTTGTGCAATGGTTTTCTTGGTGGTATAATTCATGACGCACACAGAATCACCAGGAACCAAATGAGTCTGGGCTGCCGCACTCCCAGAGGCCGGAGCAAAGGCAGCCCAGGCTTCAGACAGCAGCCAAGACCAAGGTCGAGGTCTCTTGAAAATCTGCACCTGAGGGCAGTTCCTGGCTTTCCGCCTCTCCAGTAGCCCTGGCTCCTTTATGATTTCTACCCAGCCAGCACAGCTTCCCAGGCCAGCCTCCCCTCCAATCCCTAGCTGAGTCCAGAGTGGAGAAAGCGCCCTCTCTCACCCGTGCCTGCCCTGAAGGGTGAGTTTCTTGGAGCTTGGATGGTAGATCTCTGGTTCTACCTGTATTTCTGGGAGGATACAATCAGTTGATGTGAAAAAGCCCCAGGGCAGGGAAGATGCCAAGGAAGATGTGGTATTTAGAGAAGTGGTTTTCAAACTTCAGAGCCTGCCAGAGTCATCTGAAAGACTCATGATGATAAAAACTGCTCCCCCCACCCCATGCTCCTAGTCAGTAGGGCAGAGGAACCTGAGAATCTGCACTTTGTGTGTGCGTGTGTGCGCGCGCGCGTGTGTGTGTGTGTGTGTGTGTGTGTGTGTGTTACTGGGGGTTGAACCCAGGGCCTCTCGCCTGCATGCTTTGCAAGTGCTGGACCACTGAGCTGCACTACCAGCCCATTTTTAAAAACTTTTTTGAGACAGGGTCTCGCTAAGTTACACAGACTGCCTCTGGTCTCTAACTTGCGATCCTCCCACCTCCGAGCCGCTGGGTTGACAGGCATGCGCCACCGGTAGAATCTGCACTGCTAACAGATACCTTCGAGCACACTTTCAGAGAGGAGGACGAGGCCCCCAGGGGCTTTAGCCTGTGGTCCCCACCTGCTCCAGGCCCCCACACCCCGTGTGTCCCCTCCCCCAGCGGCAGCCCCCCCTCACCTGTACTTCTCTTGCCTGGCCTGCAGCTCCTTCCAGCGCTGGTGCCGGAGCGTGGGGTGGTGGTCTGCCCAGGACACCTTGGCTGGGGGAGGACAGGAGTGGCTGGGGAGCTAGGAGAAGCAGGTGGCAGCTGGCCCCAGCCCTTCTCCCTTTATACCTGCCACCTCCGGTCAGGTCCCCTCCTCTGAAAAGTACATTTTCTCTCCATTCTTTTCTTTCTTTCTTTCTTTCTTTCTTTCTTTCTTTCTTTCTTTCTTTCTTTCTTTCTTTCTTTTTGCGGTACTGGGGTTGAACCCAGGGCCTCACGCTTGCATGCTCTGCAAGTGCTGGACCACTGAGCTGCGCCCCCACCCCATTTTTTACTTTTTGAGACAGGGTCTCGCTAAATTATGCAGACTGCCTCTGGTCTCTGGTCGGGGGCGACCCTCCTACCTCCGCCTCCCCAGCCGCTGGGATTACAGGCGTGCGCCATCGCGCCCGGCTCTGAAAGTACATTTTCTAACACCTGGGGTGGCCTCCTCCCTCTGCCCACGGCCCATCCTGCCGGCCACCCCGTCCCCTCTCCACGTCCCTTGCTTAGCTCCCAGCCCCAGTCCCTTCCCGCTCCCCTGCGCCTCCTGCAGCCCCAGCCAGCTCCCCTGCCCCTCACCTGCGCCCTCCCTCAGCACCAGGTCCCCCGAGCCCTCCAGCCACTGGTAGCAGGGGAAGCGGAGCGGGGCGCCCCCGGGCGGCTCCAGCTGGAGCCAGCGGCAGAACCAGGCGTCCGGGGCCAAAGCCCCGCGCGCGCAGGGCAGCGCGGGCGGCGCCTTGTGCACGCGCAGCCGCAGCACCCGGCCCACGTCCTGGTGGACCATCACCTCGAAGTCCTCCACCTACGGAGAGGTGCAGCGTGAGGGGCGGTCGTCCGTCCCCGCGCCCTCCCTCTCCAGCCCCGCACCCTCCCCACGCACTCACACGGCCCACAGTGAACTCCTTGCCGAGGTGGTCCAGGGGCAGTAGGGGGCTCTCTCCCTCCGTCCCCACGATGCTCACAGACACTTTGTCCCACGTGCCGGCGCCCAAGGCCTGCCCGGTGGACACTCGCACCCCGAACTTGGCCATGGTGCCTACCGAAGTCTGGCTCTGTACTGGGACAGCTGGGCAGCGCGGGATGGCCCATCCCCAGGAACGCTCCGCCCCGAGCAGCAAGGCGGTGTTCTGGCAAACCGGTGCCTGCCACCCCCCAAAGCATGCCTGGGTTAGGGCAGGTAAGGAGTGGGCTGAGACACTGACGTGGAGGTGGAGCAGAGGGCAGCACTGGGCCAGGGAGGTACGGGGTGTCCTAAGATGCTGGGTACATTTAGGTCCCCCCTTTTTGTGTGTGCTTTTTTAGCTTTAAAAGCCTGTGCAGGACTACCTCCTTGCTCCTATAACTCTTCTTGTCTGCATGCATTATTTCCTTCCTTCCTTCCTTCCTTCCTTTCTTTTCTTTTTTTTTTTCTGTTTTCTTTTCTTTTTTTTTTTTTTGCAATACTGGGGGTTGAACCCAGGGCCTGGCGCCTGCATGCTTTGCAAGTGCTGGACCACTGAGCTGCACCCTCAGCCCATTTTTTCTTTTTTACTTTTTGAGACAGGGTCTCGCTAAATTACGCAGACTGCCTCTGTTCTCGAATTTACAATCCTCCCGCCTCCGACCGAGTCACTGGGATTATAGGCCTGCGCCACCGCGCCTGGCTATTATTTCATTTCTTTAAGTAACTAATTTTGAGAACCAGCTCTGTGCCAGGGACTGTGTTGTTGTTGTTGGTGTTAGGTGCCATCAAGTTGGGTCTGACTCATAGCGACCCCGTGTACAACAGAACAAAACATTCCCCAATTCTGTGCCAGGCACATGATTTTATTTATGTTTAAGCCCATTGTTGTAGACACTGTGTCAATCCATCTAGTGGAGGGTTTTCCTTCTTTCTCACTGACTTGCCACTGTCCCAAACATGATGTCCTTCCCCAGGGATTGGTCCCTCCTGACTACATGTCCAAAATACATAAGACACAGTCTAGCCATCCTTGCTTCCAAGGAGCACTCTGTACTTCTTCCAGGAAAATCTGTTGGTTCTTTTAGTTGTCCACGGTATATTCAGTATTCATCTCCAGCACTATAATTCAAAAGCATCAGTTCTTCTCCTGTCTCCCTCAGTCGCTGTCCACATTTCACAACCACATGATGCGACTGAAAATACTATAACATGAGTCAGGTGCACCTTCATCTTCAATGTGACGTCTTTACTTTTCAACACTTTAAAGAGATCTTTCACAACAGCATTTCCCAATGCAACGTGTCTTTTGATTTCTTGACTGCTGCTTCCATGTGTGTTGACTGTAGAACCAAGTGAAGCAAAATCTTGGACAATGTCAATCGTTCCTCCACTCATCATGAAGCTGCTTACTGACCCTGTTGAAGGGATTTTTGTTTTGTTGATGTTGAGGCACAATCCATACTGATGGCCGTGTTCTTTGATCTTCATTAGTAAATGTTTCAAATCCTCTTCACTTTCAGCAAGCAGAGTTGCGTCATCTGCATAATGCAGGTTGTTAATGTACAGATTCCTCATGAGTATAAAGTGCTCTGGTATTCCCACTCTTTGCAATGTTATCCATAATTTGTTATGATCCACACAGTCAGATGCCTTTGTATAGTCGATAAAGCATAGATAGACATCTTTTTGGTATTCTCTGCTTTTGGCTAATATCTATCTGACGTCAACAACGATGAGGGACTGTGTTAGGTGCTATGAACACAGACCCAGGGAAGATCCAATCTTTGCCTTCAGACAGATTAAAAGTCAAGCATGAGGGGAAAAAATAAGTGCATCGATACCTTGGCACTTGAAATTCTCTGTGCTCGAACATGCCAGTCCTTGACTAATCCTTTTGAGAGAATTCTGGTTCGGTGTTCAATCACTTGCTTGGCTCTCAGCCGATGTGCTAAAACCTATATGAGACACCAAGCTTTCCCATGATGGTTCCCGGTAAAACAAAGGGGAAAGCATCACCTTGCATGTCGATTTCAAGCAATAAAACCCTGATGCTGTATTCACGATCTCATGTTTTTTTCACGTATATACATATCCATATATATATATATATATGTATGTGTATATATATATATATGTATATATATATATATATATATATACATATATATATATATATATATTATATATGGGCTGGGATTTAGCTCAGTTGGTAGAGCACTGTGCTGTAGTCTCTGAGGTTCTGAGTTCAATTCCCAGCACCGCAAAAATGGGAGAGGGACCTGGCAATCCACTCCCAAGGCAATCCCCAAACAGTCAGCCATTGAAAACCCTATGAGGGTCGCTGAGTCGGATACCGACTCGATGGCACCTAACAACTATATATATATATATATATATATATATATATATATATATATATATATATATATGTCATCCTAGCACTCAAGAAACTTTCTAGTGCTAAAAGTGAAGGAAAGAAGAAAACAGTAAGAAGAAAACAGAAAACAGTGGTCTCGAAGTTGGGATCCTCCTGTCTTTGCCTCCAGAGTTGCTGGGATTACAGGCATGCACCAGCGTGCCCAGCTTAACAATCAGATTTTCAAAAGAGGACTTATTGCTAAGTATGTGAGTGGCATACATGTGTCTGAATTAGCTATTCAGCATGATGCTGGAACTGATAAATTCATTTACATTATTTGTTACAGGAAAAAGTGCTCAGCACTTGAACCGATCAGTACCTGATGTCGTCAGCACTTGATCAGACTTCCAGAATGGAGTGCGGTGGAGTACTGAGATACTTCTCCATTCAGATACAGTATATACTAGCATTTCAGATAGTGATGAGTGCTAGGAAGGAAATCAAGCAGGCGGGTGTGAGGGCACACAAGTCAGGATGGGGAAGAAAGCCCTCAGAGGCTCAGGGGAGATACCATGCGAGCTGAGGTCTGAGGAATCATACATGTGGAGAAAAGCTTTGTGCAGAGGGAAATGCCCACATAAAGACTGTGACGTTAGGAAGAGCTTTGGTGGTTGGAGGAGGGAAAAGGAGGGATGTGGCAAGAGAGAGAGAGAGAAGGAGAGGGCGAGGAGGAGAGAGATTGTCAAGGGAAGGACAGGGATTTTGCCTTTGGAGGAAATAACAGATTTAGGGGTTCTAGTCTGGTCTGGAAATGTTAAGTTCAAGATCCCCGTTAGACATCCAAGTAGAAAGGTCACATCTGGACGTAAAGGTCAGAGGTGGAGGGTTTGCCCCTGGGAGTCACCGGCACGCTGGTGTGTCTAAGCCACAGGCTAGTGAAGATCACTAAGGAGAGAATACAGGCAGGGGAGAGAAGAGAGAGCAAGCTGTGCCCTGAGGTCTTCGAAATTTGAAAGTTTTGCAAAGGAGACAGAAGCAACAAAGACAAGTCAGTGAGTAGGTGAGTGAGCTTTCTCCTTACTGCAACAAATACCCCAAATGATCAACTTATAAAGGGAAAAAGTTGATGCTGACTCACAGTTTTAGAGGTCCTGGTCCATTGCTTTTGGCACCATGGTAGGAGCACGTGGTAGACCAAAACCACCTCCAAAACCACCTGCTTGTCAGGTGGGCACACCTGTAATCCCAGCGCTGCTGGAGGCTGAGGCAGGAGGATCCACACAAGTTCAAAGCCAGCTTGGTCTGCATAGTGAGTTCCAGGCCAGCCTGTGCTATGTAGTCTCTGTGCTGATTCTGTCAAAACACCAAGAAAAAAAAAAAATGAATGAATAAATAAATAAATAAAACCATGCTCACTTTGTGTCAGGTTCTCTCTGGAGTCTCTCTCTGCGTTGTGGATAGAAGTGAGAGGGGGGTGCCCTGACGCTGCACCCAGTGGTGAGGCTGTGACCAGAGAACAGAGCCTCAAGCACAGGATAAAAGAAAACAGGGTTTATTCACAAAGGAAGGGAAAGGGATGGAGGATTAGGGAGAGGGGAAGGGGAGTTGGAGAAGGGAAGCGCTCAGCTGCTGCCTCTGCCACTGGGGCAGAGACTCCCAGGTGTCCTCGCTCTTTCGGCGGGCGGGCTGTGCCACTTCAGAGGCCTTCCGCTTGCCTCTTGGAGGCTTGCCAACAGTCTTGAAGCTGTCCGTCTGTGCAGAATATCCGGTATTGCAGAGGTTGATATTGGGTAGAGTGGCCGGCTGGTTGAAGTAGGGTAAAGGCTGGTCAGAGAAAGGCTGAAGGCTAGGCTGGGCAGGCGAGTAAATGGGCCTTGGGCTCTTAAGGAACCGCAAGGACCCGGTGAGCTTCTCTTAGATGGTGTTCAGAAAGGGCTGTTGAGCTCTGAGCTCCAGAGTTTATATAGCCTGATAGCCAGCCAATCTGGGAACAGAGTTGGAGCAGAAATGACTAACCGGGCACCAGGGGGGTTTTAGATACTACCATACCTCAGGTGCCATCTTGGCCTATTTGATGGGAGGCGGGAAGAGTGAGATACCCGGATGTAGGGGCAAAGGTGACCAGTTGCCATCTTGCCCCATAGGGCTCAATGGGGGCAAATGACCCGAGGTAGGGTAAGGATCACTCGCTGTGGTAGAGAGAGGTCGGTCCTCCAAGCGGGCCAAATGGACTCCTATGGTCAGCCACATTTGGGGTACTCTCTATCCCCCTGGGGCCACTTTGTAGCCAGAGAGGAAAAAAAGAAAAGGTAAGGAGCAGGAGGCTAAAAACCCACAATCCCCTTCAAAATCATTCTCTCAAGGAACTAAAGATTTCTACTAGGCCCCAACTCCTAAAAGTTTCACTACCAGCTTGGTGCGGTGGCACACGCCTGTAATCTCAGCGGCTCGGGAGGTGGAGGCAGGAGGATCGCAAGTTTGAGACCACAGGCAGTCTACGTAACTTAGCGAGACCCTGTCTCAAAAAAGTAAAAAAATGGGCTGGGGGTGCAGCTCAGTGGTCCAGCACTTGTACAGCAAGCAGGCATGAGGCCCTGGGTTCAACTCCCAGGACCACAAAAAAAAAGTTTCACTACCTCCCAACAGCACCTCTCTGGGGACCAAGCCTCTGACTCGTGGGCCTCTGGGGGATGTTTAAGATCCAAACTTTAGCGGGGTGTTGTGTTGCAGTCCTGTAAGCCTAGAGACTCGGGAGGCTGAGGCAAGAGGATGGAGAGTGCGAGGCCAGAGGCAGCCTGGACAACTTAGTGAGACCCTGTCTCAAGATAAAAACATGAGAAAGGGGCTGGGGTTGCCACTCAGTGGTAGAGCACTTGCCTAGCATGTGCGAGGCCCTGGATTCAACCCCGCTCCCCGGGTACTGGGAAAGAAATCCAAATGTCGCAATGAGGTAAGAAGAGAACCAGGAGACGGCCTTTCACGAAAAGCAAGAAGATACTGAGCAACTGTGTTGCCTGCTGCCAAGAGGCTGAGCAAGAGGCAGGCAGAGAAACCAACCCTGGATCTGCCAACAAGGAGACCTTGGAGTTTGTGCCACTGACTGAGGAGCAAGATGGAGGAAATCCACCCATTTCTGTATGACTGAGCCCAGCCCAAGAGACAGCCCCACCGCAGGCCTGGCGACCTGCCCAGAGCACACTTTCCTCTTCTCTCCTGAAGCCCCACTAGAGCTCCAGGCTTAAAGGGCTAGGGAAATGAGGACGGAGATGATAGTGACTAATTTAACAGACAGGAGAAAGGTGAGAGCCCAGAGGGAGATCAGCTCCCACCTCAGAACACCCCACAGTCTTGTGCATTGGGAGCCAGACCCCACTGAGAGTCAGGGGTAGGTGACAGCAGAAACAAGATGCGATCAGATTCGATCAGATGAAAGTTTTCCTCAGGTGCTTTGGGACCTTCTCCCACACCCTATCCCCATCCCCTCCTGTGCCTTTCACAGCCAGTAGGCAAGGATCCTTCCCCAACCTCATAGACCATGGGGGTTACTTTAGAATGAGTCTAGACCTGGGGGCTCCAGCTGGAGCTGAGGGTGGACCAGAGAAGTTGGTTTGTGGATGGGGGCACCCCTCCCCAACTCCTCTTGCTATAGGTTCCCTTAGAATCCTTGCTTTCAGTTCTTTTGCACGTTTACCTAGAAGTTGAGTTGCTGGATCATGAGTAACCTATACATCTAGAGAAAAGTTATTGATTAGTAAGTTTTACCATTCACGCTTTTTAAGTTCCTTTTCCCAGGAGTAACCGTAGTTATTCAGTAAGTGACAAAAGTCATCTTTCACTGGAGATTAAGGGGAGAGAATGAAAAGCAACAGATTTAATTCATTAGATGGCTTTAATCAGAGGTGTCACGTATGAACAGGCAAGTGGGAGACTGACAATATATATGGCTCAGCTGCATGACCTCCAAAATTCGTGATTTTTAAAGTGTGATAGCAGGCCTATGTCACTTCAAAATCACTCTGGTTCCTCAAACAAACAAACAAACAAACAAAACAGAAAAAAAAAACAGCCCTTAATAAAAGCTGATAAGGGCAGGTATGTCATGAGATGGCTGGGGCTGCAGAAGGGCTGAATTAAGAAAAATGTGGTAGCACTAGATAACTTTGTAAGTGGTCGCTAGATAACTTTGTAAAAGGTCAGATTCAGGGATTTCCTGCAAAGGGCTAATCTCTGGGAAACACAAACTTACTTTGTACTTTGTACCCCCACCCTTCTACCATAAAAAAGTTCCTGCTTTTGTAATTCTGCTTCTCCGCCCCTACCCTACAAAGCCCCTAACCACTATGAGTTGATGCTGCTTTCTGAAAGTCCACCCCCAGGACCGAAAGTAGCCAGCCAGCCGGTCTAAATAAACTTTTCTGCTCCCGATCCGTTTGTTTGTGTCTTGGAGTATTTTTCTGGGGTGGAGCCGCTGGGTACAACAAAAGTCAACTAAGAGCAAGTGAACTGGAGGGTTTATTTAGGGTTTTCTTCAGATACATTGTTTTGAGCCTCTGAATGATTTGACTTTTTCCTTTCTTCCCTTCCCTTTTCCCCCTCTCCCTTGCTTCCTCCCTCCCTTTTTCTGTCCTGTCTTCTCTTTCTCATTCTTTGAACTTCTAAAATTCTAATGAGACGTTTAGATGCAGGACTGGGGATATAGCTTTGTTGTAGAGCATTTGCTTAGCACGCATGGGGCCCTGAATTCAGTCCCCAGCCACCGCCTCCCCAACACACACTGTAGATGCTTATGACTTTTTTTTTTTTTTTTTTTTTTCAGTACTGGGCCTGCACGCTTTGCAAGTGCTGGACCACTGAGCCGTGCCCACAGACCATTTTCTTCTACTTTTTTTCGAGAGAGGGTCTAGCTGACTGCGATCTGGTCTTGAACTTGCGATCCTCCCA
>VMDO01025854.1:0-27603 GCA_007922755.1 Pedetes capensis | reverse complement strand
AAAAGATGTGATAGAGCTGCATTATAGTAAAATATATGAATATGATTGAAAATAAGTTCCTATCAAACCAAAAACAAAATTGCTATAAATTATGATGCTAATGGTAATCAATTCCCAAGATAGCAAATAGAGAAATATCTTAAAAATGAAGAATAAAGGAACAAGGAAAGGAATTACAGTTTTACCTTAAAGCTTGTATTGAACACAAATTAAGGCAGTAATGGAGGAATTGAGGGAGTGAAATAACATAAAACAAATTACAAATAGTAAAATGGCATACATTTACATTATTTCATCAGTAGTTGTATGAAGTGTGAATGTATTAAAGCCTTTGAGTACAAATTAGAGAACCTAGATATAGAAAAAAGCAAAAGATTCCACACTCAAAACTTGTTAAAACTAATAAATGAATTCAGAAAAGTTGCATGACACAAAATCAACTTACAAAAACAATGGCATTTCTTTACACTAATAATGACATATGTGAAAAAGAAAATAAGAAAACAAACCCATATATAATAGGATCAAAACAAAGAAAATGTTGAGAAATAAATTAAGGAAATGAAAGAGCTGTATACTGAAAACTATAAACCAACAGTGAAAGAAAGTGATGAAGAAATGAATTCAAAAATCCCTTGCTCATGAGTTGGAAAAATTAATATTGTTAAATACAGCCATGTTGCTCAAAATGATCTAGAGATTCAATGTAGTCCCTATTAAATTTCCAATGGCATTTTTCACACAAAAAAAATTTAAAAATCCTATGGAACCACAAAAGACTCTGAACTTCCTAAGCAATTCTGAGAAAGTAAAACAAAGTAGTAGACATCACATTATCTAATTTCAAATGATATAACAAAGATATAGCAACAAAATGATACGTTAAAGGTAGAAAAGCACACATGCAGATGAATGAAACAGAATAAAGATCTTAGAAGTAAACCCAATATATAGAGTCAACTAATTTTTGATAGGGCTGGGATTTAGCTCAGTTGGTAGAGCGCTGCACTGCAGTCTCTGAGGTCCCGAGTTCAATTCCCAGCACCGCAAAAATGGGAGAAGGACCTGGTAATCCACTCCCAAGGCAATCCCAAAACAGCCAGCCATTGAAAACCCTGTGAGGGTCGCTATGAGTCAGATACCGACCTGACGGCACCTAACAACAGCAACAACAATTTTTGATAAGAGCACTAAGAAGATATTGTGGATAAAAGACAGTCTCCTCACTAAATAGTGTAAAGAAAGCAGCATCCATGAAAAAGAATTAAATTGGATTCTTATGACACCATATATACAAAGAAAATCAACTCAAAATGGGTTTACAGAGCTAAACATGTTTTCGTTATTTAGTGTCTTTGAGTCACGTCCAGCTCATAACAATCCTCACAGGGTTTTCAGTGGCTGATTTTTTCACTATTGTTTTGGGAGTGGATTGCCCCATATTTCTTCCATTTTTGTAGTAGTGAGGATTGAACTCAGGGCTACCAAGAGGGCAGAGTGGCACTCTACCAAATGAGCTAAACCTCAGCCCAGAGCTAACCATAAGACTTGAAAATTCCTAAAAGAAAATGTAGGGAAAACTCTGACATTGGTCTTGGCAGTGAATTTTTAAATTAGTGTTTTATGTATATATGTGAGTATGGAGCAATATGTAGTTGACATATTTATTATGCAACTATCAAATCAGTATTCTTAATGATTCCATCTCCTTAAACATTTTACAGAACAAAACAAACAGGAAAAAATGTAAGAATTTTAATTAACCAAAATGACAATGTATGCAACCATGCGTTGTTCCCTGACATTTTTTTCTTTTTTTGTATTTTCATAGAGTTGCATCTTGTATTTTGTGTTTTTTCTCTCCTTCTTTGCCCTTCTATGCTGATCCCCATCCACTTCCTCCTTCACTGTCAACAATGCCCTCCTAATCGTTGCTTCCCCCTCATATTGGGTCAACTTATATTTTCCATTCTTATAAAAGTATAGTTACACATTTATCTATGTATGAATATATGTATATATTGTAATATTTTCCCTTTAATGTAGATTTAGCATCTGCATATGGGCAAGAACATGTACTATTTCTTTTTTTGAGTCTAAGTTATTTTACTTAAAATGATACTCTCCAGGTCCATCCATTTTACTGCAAATGGCATAATATCATTCTTCTTGACTGCTTAACAATATTTCATTATGTAAAGATACCTCAATTTTTAGTCCAGTCCTCTGTTGATGGACAACTGGGTTGATTTCACACCCTTGGGATTGTGAAGAGTGCTGCATTAAATATGGAAGTGTAAATGATCCTGTAGTATGGCTTATCTTCCTTTGGATATATCCCTAGAAGTGGTGTACCTGGATTATATGGCAATTCTATTTTTATTTTTCTAAAGTATTTCCATATTGATTTCCACAATGGCTGAACTAATTTACAATCCCACCAGCAGTGTAAGAGTATTCCTTTTTCTCCACATCCTCACCAGGATTTATTGTTATTGGTTCTGTTGTTCTTGGCCATTCTTACTGGAGTGAGATGGAATCTCAGTGTAGTTTTGATTTGCAGTTCCCTACTGGCTAGGAGTACTGAGTATTTTTCTTGTGTTTTTTTGCCATTTATATTTTCTCTTTTGAGAAATGTCTGTTCAGTTCCATTGCCTACTTGTTTATTAGATTATTTCTTACACTGGTGTTTAATTTTGTGACGTTTTTGTATATTCTAGAAATTAATCTTCTACAAGATGTTTGGATGCAAAGATTTTCTCCCATTCTGTGGGCCGTCCCCTTACTCATTCATTGTTTCTTTTGCTGTACAGGAACTTTTCCATTTTATGTAATCCCATTTGTTGATTCTTGGTGCAAGTTTCTGGACAACTGGATTCTTGTTAAGGAAATACTTGTCTATGCCTATGTGTTGGAGTGTGTTTCTTTTTTTCTCCTAGTAATTTTAGGTTTTCTGATTTTAGGTTGAAGTCTCTGATCCATTTTGAGCTATTTTCATGCAGATTGAGAGATATGGGTCTATTTTCATTATTCTATATATGGATATTCAGTTTTCTCAGCACCAATTGTTAAAAAGGCTAACTTTTCTCCAATGTATGCCTTTCGCTCCTTTGTAAAAAAAATCAAGTGACTGTAGTTGCATGTATATGTGGGTCTTCTTTTCTGTTCCATTGATCTTCATGCCTATTTTTGTGCCAGTACTAATTTGTTTTGGGTATTATTGCCCTGTAGTATAGTTTGAAATTAGGTATTGTGATGCCTCCTGTACTGTTTTTTCTACTTGAGTGTTTGGGCAATACATGGTCTTTTGTGGTTTGATATGAATTTTAGGGTTGTTTCTCCTATTTCTGTGAAATATATCATTGAAATTTTGATGAGGATTGCATTGAATCTGTAGATTGCTTTTGGTAGCATGGCCATTTTCACAATATTAATTCTTCTGATGCATGAGAAAGGGAGATGCTTCCATCTTCTAGTATCTTCTGCAATTCTTTTTTTTAGTGGTTAGAAATTTGTGTTGTAGAGATCTTTAGGCAATTAATTTTTATTGGAAATTTTTAATGTATACCTTCATGTGATTCATTCTGTCATACTTTTCAGTGTGACATTTCCATGTATGCATTTTGTTGTACATTATACATATAAGTTCCCACTTACCCTCTCGTGTGCTTCCTCCCCCCATCCCACTCCCCCACCACAGACTACTCTTCCATTTGCTTGTCTTTTTATGGTAATATTTTTCTATGTATCATTGGATTCTAGCTCTGTTTAAGGTAGAAAGTTTTTCTGTAGTGAACTTTTTTTTACATTGTCAGAACTATTACATGAATTTTCTAGTCCATCTATAATAATACCATTTGTAGCTCTTTTTTTATTATGTTCTGACCTCTGCATAGGATTTTTTCCTTCTTATAATTTTGGTTCAGCTCCCACATATGAGTGAGAACATGTGGTATTTCTTTCTGAGCTTATGTTCATTCACTTAAAATAATTTTGTCCAATTCCAACCATTTTGCTGCAAATGGCATTATTTCATTTTTTATTGCTGAGTAGTATTCCATTGTGTACCATAGATTTTTTATCCATTCTTCTGTTGATGGGCACTTTGGTTGATTCCATATCCTTGTTATTCTGAAAATTGCTGCATTGAACATGAAGATGCAGGTGTCTCTGTGGTATGATGACCCATCTGTTGGGAGACTTTTTATTACCTTTTCTATTTCTGTATAGGAAATGGGCTTGTTTAGTCAGTTGTGTCTTCTGGGGTTAGCTATGGTAGGTCCTGCATGTTAACAAATTTGTCCATTTCTTCTGCATTTTCATATTTTTGGGAATACAGTCTCTCATAGTAATCCCTGACTATTTTCTGTATTTCGTGAAATCAGTGGTTATGGACCCATTGTCTTTCATAATCCTTACTATGTTAGATGTTTCCTTTTTCTTTTTGATGAGGTTGGCCAGAGGAGTGTCTATTTTATTAAACTTTTCAAAGAACCAGCTCTTAGTCTTACTAATTTTTTGAAGTATCTCTTTGGATACTAATTGAGATATTTCTCCCCTTATTTTTGTAATTTCTTTTTGGATGCTCCTTTTAGGATTGATTTGTTGTTGGATATCTTGTGTCTTAAGGTGCATCATTAGGTCATTTATTTGGCTCTTCTTTACCTTATTGATGAAGGCACTTAATGCTATAAACTTCTCTCTTAAAACTGCCTTTGCTGTATCCTATATGACTTGGTAGGATGTGTTTTCATCATCATTTGATTGCAGGAAATTTTTAAATTCCATTTTGACTTCATCAACAACCCATTGGTCATTCAGTAGTGTATTATTTAGTCTCCATGAGTTTGTAAAAGTTCTGGAATTATTCTTGCTCTTGAGTTCCAATTTTATTCCATTGTGATCTATAAGGAAAAGGTGTAATTTCTACTTTTTTGTATTTATTGAGGGAATTCTTATGGTGTAGCATATCTATCTTAGAAAATGTTCCATGTTGTGCTGAGAAGAATGTGTATTCCTCATCATGTGGATGAAATATTCTTTATATATCTATGACATCCAACTGGTTTAGGGTGGAGATTAGATTCAACATTTCTCTGTTGATTTTTCATTTTGATGACCTGTCTCTTGACAAAAATGGGGTATTGAAATCTCTCACTATTATTCTTTCTAGTCCAATAAAGTTCTTTATATTCCATAATGTTTGTCCTATAAAGCTAGGTGCCCCAGTGTTTGGGGCATAAATATTTAGGAGCATTATTGGTTCCTGATTGATTGTTCCTTTTACTAATATGCAGTGTCCTTCTTTGGCTCTTCTAATAAGTTTTCGATTGAAATTTAATCTATATGACATTAGAATTGCAACACCTGATGTTTTTTCTCCCCCCTATGCTTGGTATATTGTTTTCCAGCCCTTAATTCTCAGTCTATTGCAGTCTTTGTGAGTTATATGATTCTCATGAATACTACATATTGAAGGTTTATGGTTTTTCATCCACTTAGCTAGTCTCGGTCTCTTAATTGGTGAGTTAAGACCATTTATATTAATAGTGATTATTGAATAGTATCTATTACTATGCATCCAGTCATTACATGTTACTCAGTTATGAATCATGGTTGTTTTGTTCCTTTCTTGTATTGCACTTATCTCAGCTAACCAAGTCTTTGGTTTCCTATATAGGATTGTCTTATCTCTCCTGGATGTGGTAATTGATTTTCAATCCTCTGTAGGGCTGATTTGGTGGTTGTAAATCATTTGAATGTGTCAATGTTATGGAATGTCTTATACTCCTATTTTCAAAGATAATTTTGCTGGATATAGTATTCTTGGGTGGAAATTGTTCTTTTTAGGGTGTGAATTACTTGTGTTCAAGCCTTTCTAGCTTTCAATGTTGATATGGAGAAGTCTGCTGTAATTTTAATAGGTTTTCCTTTAAACTAATTTGGGGTTTCTGCCTTGCTGCTTTCAGGATAGTCTACCTGGTTTCTAATGAAAGCATTCAAGCTATGATATGTCTTGGGGATGACCTATTTTGACCTACACTGGATGGGGTCCTGAATGTTTCAGTTGTGTATGTATCCATATCCTGGATTATCTCTGGGAATTTTTCCTTGAGGATATCTTATATTAGATTTTCTAGACCTCTGGTGGATCTTTCCTCTCCTTCAGGGACACCCTGAATTCTTAATTTTCATTTTTTCATTCTGTCTGAGGTTTTTTGGAAATCTTTTTAAAATTCCTTCATCATTGTTTCCATTTCCGACTGTATGCATTTACATTCTTGGATGGTGTCTTCAGAATCTGAGATCCTTAGTTCAGATTCATCCAGTCTCCATGAAAATGATTCTTTTGCAGAATTTAATTCATTTAGTTTAGTTTGCATGTCAATGATCATTGCTTGATTTTTCCTACTCATTTCTAGCTGGGAAGATAGAATGGACTCCAGGTGAGATTCCTTCTTTTCAAGGATTTTAAGGTTGCTGGTGGTATTCATTTTGATTTCTCTTAGCATATTTATAACCATGACTCTGAAATCCAATTCAGAGGTCTCTAGTAGTTGAGAGTCACTAGAGGAATTTGTTGTGGGGCTTTGGTCTGTGGGGTCTTCAGATCCAGCCTGCCCCTTTGTGTTTCTTGTAGGTTTATTTTGTTTGCCCATAATATGTTCCAGGAAATACATTTCACCTCTCCTAAGTGTGCAGAACTTCTCCCTCTGTTATTCCTTTGAGTTTGTGTGGTGATGAATCTCTGGCACTATATTTTCCCTCCTCATCCCCATATTTTAGAGTTTTAAAACCCTAGACAAGAATCCCTTGCAGACTCTAAATTTAGTTCTGTCCCATTCAGATTCCCTCTGATCCCTGAGATCCCAGACACTAGGTTGTCTACTGGGTGTGATGCGCTTTCTGGGTTGTCTAGTCTGTGGGGCTCTTACTCTCATTCACCAGCCTTACTTGACTCTTAATGTGCTTAGTTGTTAGTCAGATCTCATAGGTTCAGTGGACCATCAGCTCGGGACACTCTTATCTTCATCCTAACCTCTCCATTCCTCAGTTTCTCATTCTCTGGTTCACTATTCCAAAGGGGCTGGGGGTTAGGGAGGCAACAGATTCTGTTTCTCTTCAGGGGGTGAGAAAGGGGAGAATATCATGACAGAAGAGGGATAAAGAGGGGATAGAGAACAGAGAGTAATAGAAATTAAAGTCAAAATTAAAGTTAAGTTCAAAATTTAAGGATGAAATAATTAACTAAAACAAAAACACATATATAGCATAAGAAAAAGAGGAGAATAGAAAAAAAGAATAGAATAAAACAAGAAAGAGAGAAAAAAGAAAAAGTACACATGCATACATACTCCCACACCAAAAAAATAAAACAAGAAAAAATAAAAATAATAAAAATAATAATGATAATAATAATAATAAAGAAAAATAAAAAAGATACACACAGAAAAAACACTTTTATGCTCTCACAAGTGGAATCTGAACTATCAAGACAGTAAAGATGAAGTGAACACTTCAGGACTCAGGCTGGCAGTGTTTTTTGCACAATTTGTGGCAGTGTTAAATCTTCTGCATAGAGGTTATCTGTCTTCCTTCAAGCCACTGTCTTTGCTGGAAGAAAGGGGCTCTTAGCTACCAGCATTTTGTTGTTGTTGTTGTTGTTGTTGTTGTTAGAAGCAGGCTGCATTAGTAGGCATGGTTTCTGCGCAGCTTCCCTCTGCCGAGTGAATATGGCGGGTAGCACCGCAATGCCCCGAGTTTAAATGGGACACTGAGTGCCCATAGAGTCTGTCCCATGGCATATTCTGTCTCTGTTGTAATATTAGAGAGGCAGTGGAACCTGTGGGGGCCTCCCTGGAGTTCTCCCTGTCCCACATAATTTGGGTGCCAATTCCCCAAATCAGAGATCTCCACCCCAAAGCCTACAGCATAGAGGGCATATAGCTCCTATAGTGGGTCTTTACTGCAGGCCTTTCCGTCCACTTGGGAGTCCACTTGGGTGATCCAAATCCCCTTGTGTTCTCACCACTCCCCACCCCCTGTAGTGGGCACGATGATATCTAACCACCCTCAGTGAATCTGCAGCAAGTCTAGTCATCTGTGGCAGTCACGCTTGAAACTGCCCTGGGACAATGTGCACCACTGCACCCTATTTGCAGTACTGCAGTCGCACTCTGCCCACATGGAACTCAGTCACTTCTGCAGATTCTAGCTGATTCCATGGTGTAGTGGGATGATATTGAATCACCTCTGGTGGACCTTGGTTCCAGGTGCACATGTGCCCCTGTATTTGTGAAAGTCTGTGAAACTGCCACACCACAACAGGAGGGAGGGAGCTGTGTCATGCCTCTGGGCATGCTCTGCTGGCACACATTCGCCAACCCCTTCTGCGTTCACTCCCCCCACCCACTTTAGCATGGATGGGATGATAACGTATCATCTCTGGTGGATCTGATGCCTACACTCCTGTGTGGGGATCCTGCACCAGCCCAGAGACTCTGGCTGCCCAGCAGGTTCCACTAGGGATGGTGACTCCATGTGCCACCTCATGTTGACTCATCCAGAGCTTGCAGTCTGTGTCCCATGGGTAGGGTGTTGATGTTATGCCAAGGCTGTATTCTGTGTTGTGTCTGGGTACCCACGGGTGTTTGTGAAGTCTTCTCTGAGTCTCCAGGATCTGATCCGCCACCTGCAAAATGGTGATTCAGCTGCTGTCCTTTGTGTAAGGTCCTCCAGTTCCGATGCTCCTGCAGTTCTCTCTGCTGTCTCCCAATCTAAACTATCACTGTTTCTATCTAGTCAATGTGAGCTCCAAACCATTAATCAAGGCTTCCCTCTACTCTGGGACAAAAGGCATATGCTATCTGTCCGCCACCTTCTCTCTTCAATCGGCAATTAACTTTTTAGATAGTATAGCAATAGCCCAGGCAAAAAAAGCAAATGTAAATAAGCATAAGCATATCAAACTAAAAAGTTTCAGAAATATAAAGAAAACACTAAAAAAAATTAAAAGACAGCATATGAATTGGCAGAAAATATTTTGGAAGCTTGTATATGATAATGGTTAAATATTCAGTATACATAATGAATTTACACAATTTAATCAACATAAAAAACAACCCAACTAAAAATGAGTAAACAATACAGGCACACACCTGTAACCCCAACATTTCAGAAGACTGAGGCAGGAGGATTAGGAGTTTGATAAACATTCTCCAAAGAATCCATAAATATGGCAATAGGTATATGAAAAAATGTTCAACATCATTCATCATTAGAAGAATGCAAATCAAAACCATGAGTCATCATTTCACACCTGTTGTGATGGTTGTTATAAAAAAAAACAAGGGATACACATTGGCAAGGATGAAGAGAAAAGGGAACCTTTCTACATTGTTGGTAAGAATGTTAATGAATGGAAAACAATATGGAGACTCCTCAAAAAGACTAAAAATACAACTATCTTAGGACTCACTAATCCCTCTTTTGGGTAGATAGCAAAAGGAAATGAAATCAGTAATCTGTGGAAATTTCTGTTCTCCCATTTTAAGTGCAGCATTATTCACAATAGCCAAGATATGGTAATAACCTGAGTGTCTGTTGGTGTATGACCAAATAAAGAAATTGTGGCACATATACACACATGATGAAATATTATTCAGCTTTGAAAAGTGGAGTCCCTGATATCTGTAACAAAAGGATGAAACCTGGAGGGAATCATGCTAGGTGAAATAAGCCAGGCAAGGAAGGACAAATACTATATGATTTTTATTTTATACAGAACCTAAGAAAAAATCATCTGCATTGAAATATGATTCTTAAAGGAAGGAGAGGGAAATGGTAGATGTAAGCCAAAGGTACAAACTCACAGTTATTTAGGATGAATAAGTCTAGCTATCTAACACATGGCAGGAGGACTACAGTTAATAATATTGTATCATATACTTGAAATTTTCTAAGAAAGATTTTCAGTGCTCCTATTACAAAAACATGTCTATGTAAAGTGATAGATGTGTTAATTGGCTTGAGTTCAGTAATCATTTCATTATGTACATAAAATAATGTTATATGCTTTAAATATGTAATAAAAAGATAATCTTTTGTTGTTTAGGAAAGAGGGGGTGACAGTCAAAAGGGACTACAAAGGAGTATAAGTAAATTTTTGATTGTGGTACTTTAAATATGGGCAATCTATTGTATAACTATTGATACTTCTATAAAATGTCATTTTAAAGTATGCATCAAAATCACCTGGAGGCTTTTAAATGTACAGAAAGTAATACCTTCAGGGTTTTAGATTCAGCATATCATGGGTGGGAATGGAAATTTTGCATTTATAACAGGGTTCCAGATGGATTTGATGCTTCTGGTCCAAGGATGATTCTTTGAGAAAAATTATCTTAGGAGAGAGAACTTACTAGTTCTTTATCAAAGACATTAGCTGAAAGAGGAAAAAAGGGAAAATGGGCCTAAAGATTAGAGGACACTTAAGACACAAATCAACTAACTGCAATGTGTAGACTTTGTTAATTAAATTAAGTCAGCCACAAAATAATTTAGGGACAATTGGGGAAATTTTAACTGAGAATGTAAAGTTTGTTGCATTATTTTAGATATTATAATTGTATTGCTGTTATGGTAAAATCCCATTTGATAGAGATAGGTAAAATTTATGGATGATATACTAAGATAGGATTTATCCTGTGGTTTCAATGTGGTTTGTTTGTGACTCCAGGGGTCCATTATGATTAAGGTCTTGGTACACAAGGTGATGTTATCAGGAAGTGGTGGAACCTTTTGCACGTGTGGCCTGCTGGGAGGCACTTGTCATTAGGGTCATTCCCTCAGAAGGGATTATGGGAACCCATTCTCTCCCTCCAACACCTTATTTGACAATATATGCTGTTAAACACAGACACAGGCACAAACACACACACACACACACACACACACACACACACACACACACACACCCCTCTATCATGGTGTGACTTCTTGTCTAAATATACAATCTTTCTGTTTCCATATACCATTTACCTTTGACCTCTCAACACATTGTTTGGACTTCAACTTCCTAAGCTATGACCTAAAGAAACCTGTTCTCTTTATAAAATTAGCTGCCTCCAGTATTTTGTTGTAGTAATACAAAGCTGACTAATCAAATTTTCTAAAAATATAATCTAGTGGGGGGAAGACAAGTGGGTAAATATAAGATGAAAAAGGATTGGTTATGAATTCGTAGTTGTTCTTGCTTTATGTTGGGTGCACAAGAATCCATCCTACTACTATCTTTATTTTTGTGTATGTGTGAAAGTTTCCACTAGAAAAAGTTCACATACACACATATGTAATTGAGAACAATAACATTAAGTGACATTGGACCACCACAAAGCCATTGGAGCCAAGAGGAAGGGCATAGAAGTGTTACACACACACACACACACACACACAAACACACACACACACACACACACTCGAGACAAAAAGAAAGAGGGAAAAGATTGGTGGCTTGCTTGTGCCTATGTGAGCTACCTAACTCCAACTCCTAATATCCAGCTACTTTTAATAAAAGTTAGCTCTACTTCCAGCAGGTTTCCAAAATAGAGAGGACAGCCCGAGAAAAATTCATATACATTCAGTTCGTGTTATTCCTTTGGGACCACCTGGACCTGCTATTAGAATGTTATGTGTTTCTTTTCTCACAGAGTGACACAAAACTTCCTCAGCAACCCTCAGTTTATCAGGACAACACCTTCTTATGTGTCAGTAACATTCCTATTACTTTATGACACATAGTAAGAAACTTCCACAGCCATTTATTCCTGCAAACATGGACAATGTAAGACTGATAGATTCTTCCTAGTAATGAATACTGATGAATTTGTCATAGATGTTCCAGCGTGAAATGTTTCAGTATGGCCATTGGCTTGGGATTACCCTTTTATTTCTTATTGCATCTTAGAAAGGTAAATGATAGCTTTAAAATATTTTTTTTATTTCACTCGTAGCTTTGTGTGTTGTTGTTAGGTGTCAAGTCCAGTCCAACTCATAGTGATCCTATGTGCAACAGAATGAAACACTCCTCAACACTGTGCCATGCTGGCACTATGTCAGTGCTTCTTTGCTATTCATAGACCTTTCGATGGATTGTTTGGGATTGTTTTGGGTGTGGGCTGCCAGATCCTTCTCCTGTTTTTGCAGTGCTTGGGATCTAACCCAGGACCTCAGACACTGCAGAGTAGCACTCTACCAATTGAGCTAAACCCCAGCCCCTAGCTAACACTCTTATATTTAGAGGGGAAAAGTCTCCTACTTCACAAATGAAACTAGAAAATTAGTCTTCAAATAAACTAGCACATTTATGTAGGACATTTATGTACCTCATTAGATTTTAAATTTTCTTTTAGTATGGCCCACCTTTTCTTCCCTCCAGACTTCCTTTATCAGCTTAGTATGCTATCTAACACATAGTAGGAAGCCAGGATAAAAACAACAGCTAAAAGGAAATTGTCTCTATTCAACAAATTACTTTGTACTTAACTCATTTATCTCTGCTTAGTTATAATTTTATTCTAATCCTATAAGAAGAATGAGTCACTTTTAAATTTAATAATTAAATGATCAACTTGTTATCCTTTTTTACTTTTTAAGCATATAGTTAATGTTATGGATTTTTCCTTCATTATAATCTTGGCTGCTACCCAGAGACTGTGTTGCTCTGTCTTCAATAAATCATCTATCCCTAAATAATCTTCCAATGGTTCATTTATTTAATTTATATTTCTTGGGCAATTGAGTAACCATTTGTTCATAGTGTACTGAAAATAGCACTGAATGGAGATTCTGGAAAGCTGGGGTTCTGTACTGGATTTGCCATTTTCTATGCAGAACTTGGATGTACTTTTTCTGCATTATGACAACCAAATCCCTGACTATAAAAATAGGGAAGTTGCATTAAGATAATCTCAAAGTGCCAACTTCTATAATTCTACATTTCTCGCTCTTTCTGAGAAAATGACTTTGCCCAAAGTGATGATAATTTACCTTTCAAGTACTGTCTCTAAAACCCACCATTACCTTTCTCAGTGTAACTTGCCTAAGATGCTCTTGCCCCTTGCTTCACTTCACTAAACTCAATTTCCCTGGATAGTTCTTGAGAACTCTAGTCTTAAGTGATCCCTGCTTCTTTGGCGTTTGTAGACCATAAATCTATCCAATCCATCTGGCAATTCATTGTGCACTGTCCATGACATTTCTTCTATCATTGCCTTGAAAAGTGTTTAACCCTTTTACTGCAATTAATTTCCTTTGTGAGACAAGTTATGATGGAAAAATAACAAAGAAATTGGACTGAGAATCTATGATCTGGCTCATTTCAGTCTTGGATTTACCATAAGTATATAAATATCTCCCTCATCTCAGACCTAAACTTTTTCATGTGCTTGTAAAGAGGGGGTACATGTAGGAAAGTTTGGACTAGGTAGTATCTAAGATTATTTTTAATTCTCAATATTCCATAAATCTATGTTTTGTCTCCTGAAATAGAAAGCAAACTAGAGTGATCAATATACTGTTGTTTTAGGTGCCGTGGACTCAGTATCCACTCATAGCAACTCTACCTACAACAGGTGAAACAGTATTGTTACTCCTCTGCTATTCATAGGGTTTCCAATGGCTGGTTTTTTTTTTAGGGGGTGGTAGTGGATTGCCAGGTCCTTCTCCCAAGCCTACAGCATGTGGTGTTCCCAGGCGGTCTTCCATCCAAGTACTAACCAGCTCCGACCCTGCTTAGTTTCTGAGATCTGCCGGGATCGGTGGCCACAGTGCTATGGCTGTAGACTGATCAATATATAGCTTATATTTATCCTATCCAGCCTTCAGTATGCCCCTGCATGTCACTTTGTGCTCAACCAAAGGAGATATTCAATACATACTTGATTTTAATTAAATTTCCACTATTTTATAGTCCATCATATTGCTTTGCAATAGTGAAAAACAGCTTGTTCTCTATCTGTTCTACTTGATGTAATTTAGGGAAAATACCACATACTAGAGAAAAAAATATCCCTTTTGCTCTTGTTTCATCCTTTCACATGTCATAAAAAGTGTATGTGTCTGATGCTGGATTTAAGACTCATGGGTCCTTTGACATTTTCCATTTGTTGGAACCATCTAATGTCAGTAATAGCAGTTACATTTTACTTTTCATTTTATTTTTTCCATGATTGTTCATGCTGGTCTAATACTTGTTTTTCCTTTCCTGTTTTGAAGTATACATTTATTTTTATAATTATAAGAGTAGCATAACTACATCACAGGAAGTGAGGAGAAAAAAAGGAGAGAAAAAATATCACCCTTAATTGTGAAACCCTATTATATGCATTATCATTTTGATCTATTTTCTTCCTTTTACCTATTCATAGATTTTTATACATAGTGCATTTATGATATTTTCCTGCTTTTTGGGGGGACTCATCAAAAAATGTTGCCCATTTCACCCCTACTCCTTAAAAGCATTATTTTAATTGAAAGGTTATGTAATATTAAAACCTGATGCACAAAGATAAAAAACACTCCTCATCTCATCAGCTTAATATAGCAATTGCTATTATTTTTGTAGGTTGTTTTTTCCTATCTTTGCTTGCACATATTTTCATTTTTAAATATTTGAAAGTCCTATTTTTTCCTTCAATTTAAATTATTTATTCATACTGCTACATAGTCTACATAAATTTTACCATAAAATATGAAAACAAACAAACAAACAGGAATGGAGAAACCTGACCACCCTTACCAAATATAACCATGATACCACATTATGCATTCTCATATGTCTTTTTATCTACATATTTTTATATTGTTATCCTAGAACAACAATATTTCAGCATCATGTTTTCACATTTTATTGAATCTTAAGCCTCTCCCATGGTGCTAAACAGTCTCCACAAACATCATTTCAATAAAAAATGATAAAACATTGCAATCTGAAAGAATTAAGTATAAAAATATCCCTCCCTTACTCCTGAAACACATTGTTTTAACTTTTGATGTATTCCTTATGGGGTTACCCTTATGTAACCCCTTAGGTCAGACCTTAGCCACAAGAATACTATTAATCTAACTGTAACCATATCTTTAAAATAGTTTGTAAAATGATATCTTAACATTAGATTAAAACTATATTATGTAATACATGTTGTGGTTGTTGTTAGGTGCCATTGAGTCGGTATCTGACTCATAGCGACCCTCATAGGGTTTTCAATGGCTGACTATTTCGGGATTGGCTTGGGAGTGGATTGCCAGGCCCTTCTCCCATTTTTGCGGTGCTTGGAATTGAACTCAGGTCCTCAGAGACTGCAGGGCAGTGTTCTACCAACTGAGCTAAGTCCCAGCCCATGTAATACATAGTCTTCATAATTATCATTTGTAAAACTATAAATATAAGGTAAAAATTTCATGGACTATTTGGGAATCAGAAAGAAGAGAAATAGGGTTTTTACCCATACTCAATCACAATTACATCAATTGATCAATTGTATAGTTTTCTCTACACTTACCAGAGGTGCTAAAAATATATACACATCTTAAGAGATATTTTCTATATATTACTTTGTGAAAATGAATTGAATTATGGTAGCAATGTGTAGTATGATAGTCTCTCAAAAGATGGCTTTAATCAAATGAATGCTAGCACTGCCATGCAATAGACAGGACAGTCAAAGAAAATGGTGGAAGTATGGCTGTCATTTGAGGAGAGAGGAGCACAAGATCATTTTCAAGTGGTATTTGAAATTTGAGACCATTGTGGAAGTACAACAAAAATAGAGGTCTGAGTATGCAACAGAATCCCCAATACACGTAACAATTATATGCATTCTTTAAAAGTTTGAGATCCACAGTGCTGTGTACGATATACACAAGGGAAGATTCCAACCCTTGAGCACCAACAAGTCGGCTAGATAACCACTTTGAGTGCCTCTTGTAATAGTAGAAGTCAAATGTGAGTTGTGTTAACCTTTTGTTATCAGTAAATATTGACTATTAAAATTTTAATACAGTTTTCCCCTAAAATGTGTACACATTTTTGACATTCTCTGTATTTGTTTTTGAATGATATTAGATGGCTTTTTTTGTGAAATCTGGACATTGAATAATGGGACAGGAGAATTGATGCTGTTGAATTGTGCTACTGGAGACAAATATTGAATATACCATGGACTGCCAAAAGAACCAAGAGATCTGTCCTAGAAGGAGTGCAACCAGAGTGCTCTTTGGAAGCAAGGTTGGCTAGAATGCATCTCACATATTTTGGACATATCAAGAGGGACGAATCCCTGGAGAAGAACATCATGTTTAGGAGAGTGTGGATTGACAGAGCGTCTGCAACAATGGGCTTAAACATGAAAAAGATCATGCGCCTGGCACAGAGTAAGGGAGTGTTTCATTCTGCTGTACATAGGGCCACTATGAGTTCAACCTGACTTGACGGCACTTAACAACAACAGCAACATAGACAGCTGAATTTATACATATAGTTAAAAATCTCTGTAGTTAAAAAACATCTGTTGATGGATATTTAATGTTTTTTGCAAGGAGCATAACTTAACAAGTCTCTTTAGGCAGAAAGTGTCCCCTATAATTTGAATTAATATTATTTCATTAGGATAGATTTAACTACTAAGCAATGGGAACAAGGTGATCATTTTACATAATGATCAGTAACATATATGAGACAACTCTGATATAGTTGTCAGCTCTGGATTCTTTTTTCCTTTTTTCCTTTTTTATCCTTGTCTCAGGCTTGAGAGCATGTGTCAGTCATCCTTTCTGTATCACTGATTTTACTCAGATTCAAAGATTTTGTGAATTTCAACTGATAAAAGCTTGCAACTCAGCTATTTGTAAAGAAGGTTCTGTTCACATTTAATGTTACCCCATTAGATATAAATAAATAAAAGCATGGGTGCTATCAGATCTCAAAAATCTTTTTTTCCTTTCATATCACTCCAACTTCTCTTGTGTTCTGATTGTTCCATTCCATTCAAGAGCTGCCTATTTGGGACCATTCTGATCAAGGTACTGTGTGCATCCTCAGTGTGTATTGAAACTATCTTTAGTTACAAAATTCTAATTCAAAGTCATTCTAGGAGTTTATTCAGTATCACTCCATTTTGACCTCTTCATTTTAGAAAATGAGTTGTGGCTATCTTTCTTAAAATTTTATCTATTTTTCCTTTTGCTTTCTTCACATCTCCTACAAATCAGAGATATATATTGATTGGTTTTCAAGATTAGTACCATGATTTTTAAAACTTTTGTTATTGATGTAGTTAAAGAGGAGTTGATTTCCTCTTGTTTCTCCCCTTTTTTCCTCTATTTGTAAAATTGTGTGAATATATACCATCTGTCTGCAGCCATATCACTGTGGCATCCTATCCCATTGGATCTCGGAAACTAAGCAAGGTCAGGCCCGGTTAGTACATGGATGGGAGACCAACTGGGAACACCACGTGCTGTAGGCTTGGGAGAAGGACCTGGCAACCCACTCCCAAAATACAATTATCCAATGAAAACTCTATGAATAGCAGGGAAGCATGACAATACTATTTCATCTGTTGTATGTAGGGTCCCTATGAGTCGGATATCAGCTCGACGGCACCTAACAACAACAACAATATCTACTATCTATCTGTTTGAACTTCTCAGATTTTCCATTTATTACTTTGTAATCTCATGCCCTTCTTTGAAGATTTATTTTGGACACAAAACAGGAAACCACAGCCTCTGGGTTTAGACAGTCCCAATTCAGTTCTATCTCTGCCACAGATGAGCTCTGGAATTTGACGAAAGTCCTTTATCTCCTCTTCGTCTCACTTTCCCCACCTTTCATAAAAAGAGGTGAACTAATTGGTTTATGAGATCCCTTCCTGCTTTGTTATTTTGTGTTTTCTGCTGCTCTGGAAGCAATTCAGTGCTGGTTCATGATTCTGGCTACTTGTTGTCACAGACATTGAAAAGACTATTCCCAGGTGTCATTTTCTACTGTCTGTACATCATTGTTTTTTTCTTTATTTAATTTGTTTTGTTCTGTTTTACTCCAGGGCTTAGAAGACATCTGTTGTACACCTTATTCCCCTCCCCTCCCCACCCCCTACTCAGGTCCCATTAGTGATTTTCACAGAAATAAAATATTCCAGTACTGGAAAGGCCCTTAGAAATCACAGATTTCTTTGCTTCATTTAAATAAAAAGCCGTTGAGACACACAGTGTCAAAATCATACTCAAATCTAAATCTCCTGACTTGATTGTACCTTCTATACATGTTGTTGATAGGTGCTGTTGAGTCTGTATCTGACTCATAGTGACTGTATGTACAACAGATGAAACACTATTGTTGTACTTCTCTGCTACTCGTAGGGTATTCAATGACTCCTTTTATACATGGATGAATTAAGTTCATGTTCCACATATATGGATTATATGTTATGTATCTATTTCTGTCTATCTATTTATCTATCCATAATGTTTATCAAATTCTGCAACCATACAACTGTGGCATCCAACCTTGTCAGATCTCAGAAGCTAAGCAGGGTTGGACCTGGTTAGTATGTGGATGAGAGAAAAACCTGGGAACACCAGGTGCTGTAGGCTTGAGAGAATGACCCAGCAACCCACTCCCAAAAAGCAATCAACCATTGAAAACTCTATGAATAGCAGAGAAGCATGACTATAGTGTTTATAGTATTTAATCTGTTGTACACAGGGTCACTATGAGTCGGACACTAACTTTAAGACACCTAACAACAACAACAACAATGTTTACCAAATATCCGTTCTGAAAGTTGAGTTACTGGCGTATGCCTATAATTCCAGCTACTTGGGAGGCTAAGGTAGGAGAATCATAAATTTGAGTCTAGAGGCAGCCTGCACAACTTAGGGAGGAGTTGTCTCTAAATAATATAAAGCACTGGGATGTGATTCAGTGGTGGAGCACTGTCTAGCATGCAAGAAGCCTTGAAATCGTCCTACCAGTACTTTAAAAAAAGTCCATTCTGTCCTAGGCACAGTGCTAGGTATTTTAGAATTTACATAATGAGCTCTGAGACCTTATTGATCTGGCTTTCAGTTATATATCACCTTCTACTACTTTCCACTTTACTCACTGTCCAACCACACAGAGTACTGAAAGACTTTGTAATTAATAGTGCATCCTAGAGTTGTGCAGAGTACAGCTTGTATAGCCTACATCTAAGAGCAACAGACACCATTTTATGGTTACAACCTGACTAACTACTCAAAGACAGTTTACTATTTCCATTGAAAAAAGTTACTCATAATAAAGCCTTGTGATTTTTTTCAAAACTTTCACCATTTCAGGCAGGGATGAAAAAAAAAATAGGAAATGAAGTAATCCTAAAATGTAGTACACTTTAAAGGAACTTGAATTGTTAATAGCTAAGAGAAAATACAAAAGAAATTTCAAATTTTCTCCAAATTGGGGCAGGCCTCTTATACTAAAAGTTATAAGTCAGCTGTTTTATTGAGTCATTAAAAACAAATAGTCTTAAAATGGTAGCCTGAAGGGCTGAGGTTAAGTAGAAGGGATAATTTTCTAAATCACTATTCCTATGGGGTCATTCCTGTCTTCAACTATTTAAATGACTCTCCATTGTCTACTAAATTAAAGAAAATCTCTTCATGTAGGTAATTCAATCTCTCCATAATAGAGCCCAAATTACCCAGCATTAAGTGTCAGGTCTTGATTTCATGTGATTTTTGCATTAGTATAAGATATATATATATATATATATATATATATATATATATATATCTCAACATAAGTATGAGGGTCGGAAAGAAATTAAGAGGACACCTTTTCCAAATACTCTTCCATTAAAGGGATTCCTTCTATTTTATCCTTGACTAGCCTTTTGTCCAGCATCAGATTTCAGACTTCTAGTGACAAGAAGCTTACTATTACTCTAAAAATATTGTTCCAATTATTAAAACGTGATCAGGAATTAATCACCACCTTGCCGGCCTGGTTTATATGTACCCACTCCCAAAAATCAATCAGCCATTGAAACCCTATGAATAGCAGGGAAGCAGTAACAATACTGTTTTGCCTGTTATATATAGGGTCACTATGAGTTGGATACCGACTCAATGGCACCTAACAACAACAACATTAGACCTACAAGAGAAATTTCTGGATCATAAGTTTGTTCTATTTTTAAATATTTGAAGAAGTTCCATAGTGTTTTACATAATTCACATTCTAATCAACAGTGTAAAAGGGTTTTCTTTTCTCCACATCCTTCACCAATATTTGTCTTCTCTTGTCTTTCTGATAATAGCTATGCTACCAGCTATTGGAAGATATCTCATTGTAGTTTTGATTTGAATTCTGCATTTCCTTAATGACTTGTGATGTTGATCACATATTTATTTACCTGTTTTCCATTTCTATATCTTCTTAGGAAAGATGTCTATTCAGGTCCTTTCATCATTTTCAATTAGATTATTCATTTCTTTCTGTCCAGTTGTATGAGTTTTTTATATATTTTAGATATTAATTTTTTATCAGATATATGGCTTACAAATATTCTCTTCCATTATATAGACTGCCTTTTTATTTTGTTATTTCCTCTGCTGTGCAGAATCATTTTAGTGTTCTATAGTCATGCTTTTTTATATTTGCTTTTGTTACCTATGCTTTTCGTGCCACATACAAAAAATATTATCATGACCAATGTTACAGAGCTTTTTCACTATGCTTTCTTCTAGGAATTTTATGGTCTGAAATCATACATTTAAGTCATTAGTCCATTCCAAATTAATTTTTTGTTTGTGGATATGCAATTTTCTTAATATCACTGAGGCTCTATTCCTTTTTATGTATTTTTTCTATATCTATATCTTAAATTAGTCAATATGCACTGGCCTATTTTTCCTTGACTTAGTATTTCTTCTTCCAGCTCAAGTTTGCAATGGAGCCCCTCTGATGAACTTTTTCATTTCAGTTATACTTTTCAACAGAATTCCACTTTTACTATAACTTATATCTCCTTCTCCTTTTAGTGCTTTACTTGGACAAATATTCTTCTCATACTTTTCCTTCCCAGGACATGACTTCCTTTAGTTCACTGAACACATTCATCCTATCTAGTTAAATGGTTTTGTCTAATCACTCCATCACTTGTCCCTCTCAAGGACAAATTCTATTGATTTCTTTTTCTTGTATATGAACCATGCTTCTCTATTTCTTTGTATGCCTCATGATTTGTTTGTTGAAAACTGAACAGTTTAAATAATATAGTGACTTAGCAAATCAGATTCTTTTCTATGCCCCTAGATGTTTTGTTAGTATTTGTTTTTATTATTTGATCACTCAATTGGCTTTTCTTTTTTTCTTTTATATTTTTTTGCGGTGCTGGGGCTTGAATCCAGAGCCTTGCACTTGCATGCTCTACAAGTACTGGACCACTGAGCTGCACCCTCAGCCCATTTTTTTCCTTTTGGAGACAGGGTCTCACTAAATTATGCAGACTCCCTGTGGTCTGGAACTTGCGTTCCTCCTGCCTCCGCCTCCCGAGCCGCTGGGATTACAGGTGTGCACCACCGCGCCCGGCTACAATTGACTTTTCTCTAAAAATTATTTAACGTCTATATTCCCTATCATTTGTTGTCACTAAAATCATTATTTCTTTAGCTTAAGTATGCATTCTGTCCTAATTTTGGCCACTGAAATCACTACATCTTTAGCTGCTTGTTGTTAGGTACCATGGAGTGGTATCTGACTCTTAAGAGACCCTCATATGGTTTTCAACAGCTGATTGTTTCCGGATTGCTTCAGGGAGTGGATTGCCATGTCCTTCTCCCAAGTGTGTTAAGTAGTAGGTGTTGAGGAAATATTTATTGAAAAAAAATGAGTTAAAGAATGAAACTCTGAATCCCAAATTCAATGTTTTTGTTCTATGATTCAATAGTGCCTCTAATTCCCATGTTACAATCTATTCTCCTACTATTAACACAATATTTATCTAAAAAATATAATGTCCCTTTTTTTCTGGATCCTCAAATTCTACTCATCCTTTAATGTCAAGCTTAAGGTAAGTTTCACTAATTACTTTAGTAATCCCATTTTCCTATCTGTAGTCTTAAGTTCTTACAGAAATTCAAGGAGTAATGCAGTACTAATTTGTGAAAGCTTCTTGCATTGCTTTGTGACTTTATACTATATTCAATATACTATATTGAAGTGTCTAACTATAATTGTTGAACTACTTATCTGTTTGATTTTAGTTTTATGTATTTTAAGGCTTTTTTGTTAGATGCATATACATTTATAATTGTTAAAACTGCTGTTGAATTGATCCTCTCACCATTATACAATGACTTTCTTACATTCTAACGAGGCTTGTTTTCAATTTTATTTTGACTTTTATTAGTGTAGCCACTTCCATTCTCCTATTTACTGTGTACAAGAAATGTATTTTCCATCCTTTTGCTTTCTACCTATTTGTGTCTGTGAATCTGAAGTTTTCCACATAAAGACAACAAATAGTTGGAACTACACTTTTTACTCATTCTACACTTCCCTGTCCTTTGATTTGAGTGTTGAACTCTTTACCATAATTACTGACTAAGGTATATTTTATACCTGTGAATTTGGTATTTATTTTCTCTATTAATACATGTTTTCTTTTGTAGCTATGTCCTAGTGCATCATTTGAGTACCCTTGTTTTTTGTCTTTAATATGTTTTACTTATTTTTTGTAGTATAGTTTTTTCCCTGAGGATTTCCTTTAACGTATCAACTTAAAACAATCACCTCAGATTAATATCTACTTAATCCTAATAGCATACAGAAATTTTCCTTCACTACAGCTTCATTTCTTATGCTTTTATCATCTTTTATGCATGTATTATCTTGTACAAATAACATATTTATACACTGTAAGTGCTTCAAAGCATTTTTATAATTATTACTCTATGTAGTTTCCTATTAAATAAACTAGAGAAACAAAAAGTTAAAAAAAATGATTTACCTTAAACTTGTTGTTAGGTGCTGTCGAGTCAGTGTCCAACTCATAGCAACCCTATGTACAACAGGTGAAACACTATTGTCAGTGCTTTTCTGCTGTTCATAGGGTTTTAATGGCAGATTGATTTTGGGAAGTGGATTGCCTGGTTCTTCTCCCAATCCTACAGTATCTGGTGTTCCCAGACAGTCTCCCATCCAAGTACTCACCAGGCTCAACCCTGCTTAACTTCCAAGATCTGACAGGATCCAATGCCACAGTGCTATGGCTGCAGGCTTTATCTTAACTATGAAGTCACTTTTACTAGTGCTCTATTCAGTTGTTGTGAATTTTTTCAGTACTCAGGGGTGGAACCTAGGCCTTGTGTGTGATAGGCAAGTGTCCCATCACTGAGCTACATCCTCAGCACCTTCTTTTTTATTATTTTTATTTCTTATTATTTTTGTTGTACATATGAATGGGGTGCAAAGTGAGGTTCATTTCATATATATACTGTGCAATTGTCAAATCAGGATTGCTGACTCTTCCATCTCCTTAAACATTTTACCAAAAATTGTTTCATTGATATGTAGAGATAATTGTACCTATTTGTGAGTTGGGGCTGGAGTTTAGCTCAGCTAGTAGAGCACTGCTCTGTGCACTTTGAGACCCTAGTTTCTATCCTCTGCCCTTCAAAAAATAGAAGGACCTGGCAGCCCACTCACGAAATAATCAGCCATTGAAAACTACGAATAGCAGAGAAGCACTGACAAATAGTGCCAGGCATGGCACAGTGTCAGAGAGTGTTTCGTTCTGTTGTACATAGGGTCGCTATGAGTTGGACCCAACTCAATGGCATCTAATAACAAAACATCTCTACTCATCTTTTATAACCCTCACTACATGACATTTAATATACTTGATTGTGTTCTTCACTCTTTCAGTTTT
The DNA here is from genome assembly GCA_007922755.1 of Pedetes capensis. Classification (NCBI taxonomy): domain Eukaryota; kingdom Metazoa; phylum Chordata; class Mammalia; order Rodentia; family Pedetidae; genus Pedetes; species Pedetes capensis. The sequence goes on along the minus strand of VMDO01025854.1, from coordinate 3,628 downwards.
GCTCATTTTTCTTCATTCTTTCTGTCCTCAGACGGACTAATCTCAACTAACCTATCTTCGAGTTTTATAATACTTTCTTCTGTCCACCCAAATTTGTTATTGAGCTCCTCTAGTGAAATTTTAAATTTAGTTATTGTACATTTCAGCTCAAAATTTTTTTGTTTGGTTCTTTTTTTGTCATGTATATTTCTTTATTAATATTCTCTACATAAGCAAAATATTATTTTCTGATTTCATTTATTTCTTTCTTTACAACTTCCTTTACCCATTTTAGAATATTTAGGTAAGGTTATTTAAAGTATTTCTAGAGTGTCTATCAGCAATATGGTGGAATAGCAGGCTCCTGATCCTCTTTTAGCTCACAGACATATAGATTCAACAGCAACACACAGATCATTTCCCTTTGTGAGATATCTCAAAATTGATTGAGAAACTCCTATGCACTGGAAGAATGAGAAACTTCTCAAATAGATACTGATGGGAAAGACTGAGACACATTCTAACCACAAATCTCACCAGTGGCACAGCACTACACAATCAGTGGGGAACTCCCAAATGACAGTTCTTCCTGAGGAACAAAGAGTCTGGACCACCTATCTAGCTCTCCAACTTTTCTGGCTGTGTCTTGAAAGTCTGAGTGCAACTTGAAGGTCAGAATTCTAACTTGCCTGTCTCTGGGACCTGACAGGGATGAGACTTGAAAATCTCCTGGAAGCTACAGAAGACAAAGAGTGCCTCTATAACAAGCCCGTATCACTGAGGGAAGTGAGAGGGTCCCACCTTCCCTGTCTGTGGGGTTCCCAAATGCCCCCATTGACTGTTCCCACATACTCAGGAAGCAAGTGTAAGCTGAGGACATGCAGGAAGCAGGGAGGATGGTGTGGGCACAAAGAGAGATTGACATGCAGTCAGTCCTACATAAGTGATGATTGCCCATGTTGCACCATGGCCTTTCTAGAACACACAAGCAAGGAGCCTCTCTCCCCTCTCCCCCAATGCCTTGCCATATGGGAACTCCTGTTTGGGCAGGCCTCTGCCTATAGTTCTGGGACAGATGAGGTTGGAAGAGAGAGTTGCTGGCTCCTCGGGGGTGGGGTGGTGATGGTGGGAGCAGACCAAAACTAGGGCCTTTATCTTCCTCCTCACTTTTCCTTTAAATCCCTTTGCTTCTTCTTTCTCTTCATGTCCTCTGGTTCATTTTTTCCCTTCCACTCTTCCCTCTGCATCTCTTTGCAGGCATTATGGGTACGGTGGTGCAGGCTATATACCACATGAGGGCTCCCAGCCAAGGAAGGAGCTGAAATGAGCCATCTTCCCTCTAGATACAGTGTGCCCCCAGGAAGATGCCTTTTTACAACTCTGCACAATAGATTGCAGTGGCCCCAGCTCTTCTTTCCTTAAACCTTCCTCCTTCTTTTTCCTTCTATACTTTCCTTCCGCTATCCTGCTCCTACTATCTCCAGGAAGAGTCAGTGACCCAAAGTGTCATAATCTCAAAGCAAGAATGCCCTTGCCATCTCATGTCAGAACAGCCATTGGTTGAACTGAGATACCAAGGCCCTCTCCAGTCATCCCCAGTACCCCTGTCTTCTGGGGGTCTTCTCAGAGGGCATCAAGTCTTATAACCACACAACCACAACTGACGTCATAGGAGGTGAGAAGTGGGATGTGTGTGTGTGTGTGTGTGTGTGTGTGTGTGTGTGTTTGGGGGAAGTTAGGCCCTTCCAGGTGAGGTGACTCATTAGGGTTCGCACAAAACATTGAGGGTCTCCAACTACATGGCCCTTGAGGATATTTCAGAAGGGATCCTTGGGGTTATTTTGCCATCTCAGCCTATTACCCACTCCTTCAGCTTAATCCCCACCCTGGGCTGTTTTCAGCATACAAAGAGGTCAACAAAGAAGTAAGGAAGGTGTAGGTGGGTAGGGAAGGCTTTGAGTTTCTATCCTCAGAAGAACGGCTTAGGGAAGCCTAGAGAAAAGCATTTGAACAACACTAATTCTGCTGCTCTGTCTAGTAATAGTAATGTTGATGAACATCATCCTGGCAATAGCAGGTACTAATGATTTTCACTTATGCAAGCCAGGCAGGTGGCATGGCTTTACCCTCAGAGTGGTCCTGCAAGTTGGAGCTGCGGTCATCCCGTTTTACCTACAAGGAAATAGAAGCTCATGTCTTCTTCCCTTCACTCTGTGTTATTCATAGACGCCTACAATATGCCAAGTACAATTTTTTGTGCTGAAGACAAAATGGGACACCACAAACATAATCCTGGCCCTCTGGGAGCTCACACTATGTTTTAGGGGGAGGCATGAGAGATTAGAAGTTTCCTGAGGTCCCAAGGTACCCTTGTAGTTCAGTCTAAGGATAGCATTGCTCTCAACCTGATGTAACTCACAGCCATAGCCCTAGTGGGTATAGTGGGCTCAATTGTACAACACTCAAAAATCTGTCTACATTTTAGCATCCAGTATCTATGTAGCTAGCCTTATTGATAAATAGGTCTTCACTTTGATGTAATTAAGGTAAGCATCATAAGATGAGATAGTCCTGTGACAGGGTGGTCTGAATATTAATGATCCATATCCTTATAAGACAAAGAAGGGTTGAGCATAGAGGTTTATACCTGTAATCCCAGAGACTCAGAAGGCAGAGGCAGGAGGATAACAGGTTCCAGGCTAGAGGCAGCCTGCATAACTTAGTGAGATCCTGTCTCAAGATAAAATACAAATAATAAAAAAATGGGCTGGGGTGCAGCCCCATGGTAGAGCACTTGCAAAGTATGTGCGAAGCCCTGGGTTCGACTCCTAAGTACTGAAAAAAAAAACAATGTAGAAGAAACAAATGCAGGGAAGAGATCACATGAAAATCCCCATGAAAATAGAGGCAGCCATTGGAGTGATGTAGCTGAAAGCCAACATAAGCCAAGGATTGTCAGAACCACCAACAGCTGGGAGGGAAGCATAGAGCATGGTCTCCAGAGTATCTAGAAAGAACCAACCATGCTGACACCTTGATTTCAGACTACTGGCTTCCAGAATCATGTGTAAATAAATTTCTCTTGTTTTAAGCCACTCAGTTTATGGCACTTTGTTAAGGCAGCCCTGGCAAACCAATACACATAGTGAACTCGCTATCACAGATGGTATGCAAGCAGATAGTGAATGGCCAGGGGCATTATAGGGAGCAGCAGCCATGGGACTCAATAAATCAATTCAACCTTGATTCTTCTCAGACTATTGGCCCTGGGACAAAGTCCCCTCTACACTTACAGATGTAGACACTAAGGATAATCCCACAGTCAAAAGACTGCTAAGTGGAGGGGCTGGGAGAGCCCATGGGTTCCAGTACCTTCTCCAGCTCCTCCTCCCTCAGATGTCTGAAATCTTAAACTTAGAGAGTGACACCTTCAAGGTATACATTCTGGCACGGATCAGAAGCAGCAAAAAGACTGAAAGGAAAGCTGGCACATTCCCTCACACCCTCACCTCCTTTAGCTGAACAGTTTAGACTCCAATTTGAGAAGACCAAGGCAGACAGGTCCCTTAGCCTTGCAAGGTGGCTAGAGGCCCTGGAGAATCACAGGGGGACTGCCCTAGGGATGACATTCCATATTCCAGTTATTCAA